>PVJS01020915.1:0-32094 GCA_004027185.1 Glis glis
GGATTACAAGTGTGCCTCACCATGCCTAGCAGAGGCTGTGCAACTTTAGACAAGTCACTTCTCAGAATCTGTATTCTGAACTGTATAGTGAGGAAAAATATCTACCTTGCAGGCTGTAGTAAATATTAAATAAGATATGTGAGCTGAGCATGGTGGTGCATGCTTGTAATCCCAGTACTTGGGAGACTGAGACAGGAGGATTGCAGGTTGGAGTACAATCTCAGCAAGTAATGAGACTCTCATCAACCTAGCTAGACCCTGTTTCAAAATAAAAATAAAATAGGACTGGGTATGTAGCTCAGAAGTCGAATGCCCCTGGGTTCAATCCCTAGTACCATACACAACACAAAAAAAGATACGTGAAAGTGCCAGTAGTTTATCAAATAAAATTCTAACGATTTCTGGCTGGTAGAGACCCCTGCTTGAGAGAATTAAGTGGTTAAAGACAATACTGGTCTTTACTGAACTAAAAACTGTTCCATTGTTCCTAGCTTCTTCTCTATGTGAGTTACAGTAATGCTTTAAAAATAGACCCCAGGGACTGGGAGTTTAGCTCAGTGGTAGAGTGCTTGACTAGCATGTGCAAGGCCCTGGACTCCATCCCCAGCATCACCTCCCCCCAAAACTCCCTCAATTTTATTAAGTACCCATTTGTTCTGATTTGAGAGATGGTTAGTTCAGTTGTTTCCAGACTACCTTGGTCCTCTTCAGAAATGCAAATCTTCAGTCCAGACTTACTGATTCTAAAATTCTGTCAGTATATGTTAACAAGACCTTCAGGCCTTGTTTTGATGCATACTCAAGTTTGAGAACTCCTGAGTTTATTCATTTATATTCACTTGGGCTGCTGAATTGCCTGAGGGACTTCTGGATTGATTGATGTTTCTAAGGTAGAAGTGTTACTGGATAGAGAAAAGACTAAAAGTACTTGGGGTTGGGGTTTGTATTAGTCTGCTTGGGCTGCTATAACAAAATACAATAGACTGGGTGGCTTAAACAACAAACATTTCTCATAGTTCTGGAGGAAAGGAAGTACAAGATTAAGGTGTCAGCAGATTCAGTTCTTAGTGAGGGCCCTCTTCTTGGCTTGTAGACAGTGATCTTGGCATTTTCTTACTGTGTGCTCACATGCCAAATCTCCACCCTGAGAAAGATCCCTCTTGTGTCTCTTGGTCTTATGAGGGCACTAATCCTGTGGTAGAGGTCCACACTCGTGACCTAATCTTAAACCTTATTACAAGCCGGGCGTGGTGGCGCACGCTTGTAATCCCAGTACTTTGGGAGGTGGAGACCCGAGGATCCGGTTCGCGGCCAGCCTCAGCTGGCACATGCACGTGCATGCGAGTGTTCGCTCTCCCTCCCTCCGTCCCTCCCTCCCTCCCTCTCCCTCTCCCTCTCCCTGTCCCTCTCTCTCTCTCTCTCTCTCTCTCTCTCTCTACTTAGTGATGCCCTCCGCAACTTCGTGAGACACGGTTTCAAAATAAAGTATAAAAAATAGGGCCGGGGGCGTAGCGCAGAAGTAGAACGCCCCTGTGTTCAATCCCCTGTACCGCAAAAAAAAAAACTTTATTACCTCAAAAAGGTCTCACCTCCAAATACCATTAGGGTCTCAGAATTAGGAATTGGGGTTTCAACATAGGAATTTTAGGGATACACAAACATTCAACTTTATAGGAGAGAAGAAAAACAATGCTTTGGAGATGGATTTTGTTTTTTTTTTTACTATGTAATGATAAGTTCCAGTGACAAAGCATCTATTCATTTATAAGACTTGGAGGTTTGCTGCCTTCCATTTTTCATTCTCTTAGTTCTTTGGTGAGATGGCATGAAGATAGTCTAGATCTGTGGTTCTGGAAGTTAGATAAAGGTGGGAAGGATTATTTTAGGAGTGATTGTGATTGACTCCAAGTATGACCAGTTCATTAAACTTTGCCTAAGAAAGTGATTTTTGAAAATGCCACCTAAAGACCCACATTGGAGCATTACTTAAATGTCATGATGTCCCTTCTGCCTGTGGTGGCCAATCTGGTGATCTCTCAGTGACTTCTCTCCCTTACCCCCAACTCCCCAGTGGCCAGCCTGAGTTTTGCTGTGAATTCCTTTCCTTGTATCCTTGTTGTGAAGTTCTAGCAAATAAACCCACTAAGTAGAATCCTGGCTAGTCACCCTATGTCTGAAGTGGATGAGTCCTTCCTGAGGAGTGGACATTTCAGTCAGGCTCTTCTCCAGTTGTATGACTTAATAAGGGTTGTGCTTGGCACAGAAATGGAAGTTATAGAAATGGTCAGCAATAAACATCAACAGTTCAAAGATCAAGTGGCAAGCCAATGTTCTTGTTCAGTTGGACCTTACGAAAATCTAATGTAGTTTCTATATCCTTCCTATTAAAACTAAGTATCCTACTCCCAGGCCTCTCTTTCCTTTCTGCCTGAGAAATGTAGCTGTGATCACTGAGACCTGGCTGTAATATTGGCAGTGGTTTCCAGGAGGCAGTATGCTGACAGTTTGATCTGTGAATTGATACTCATATGAGTATTATGTTGTGTGCTTGTGCATGTGTGTGTGTGTGTGGGGGGGAGTTTGTGGTGCTGGGGATTGAACCCAGAGACATTCTACTTTCAAGCTACACCTCCAGCCCTTTTTATTTTTTTATTTTGAAACAGGTTCTTGGTAAGTTGATGAGGGTTTTGCTAAGTTGCTGAGGCTGGCCTCAAACCTGTGATCCTCCTGTCTCAGCCTCCCAAGTACTGGGATTACAGGTCTGCGGCTCCACACCCCGTACTATGCAAAGCACATGAAAACATCAGTCAGTAACTTTACCACACCAGAGCAGGTAAAAGTCCTTGGAGATGCATTGTATACCACTTTCAGGACAATATTTCAGAGACAATTCCAGTATCTGCTTACCTCTTGGAAAAGCCTGACTAGAGGGAAGAAGTGCCTTTGTCTAAATAACTAATAAACAGAAGTTCCTAAATGGTCTCCACCTCTTCTCATTTTTCACTTTATTTCCTTTGGACTGGAGACAGATTCTTTTTTTGTGTATGTAGTACTGGAGATTGAGCCCTAAGGCATTCTATCTCTTAGCTACATCCCCAGCCCTACTTTTTTATTTATTTATTTTTTTTTTTTTTGCGGTACCGGGGATTGAACCCAGAGGGGTTCTATCTCCGAACTACACCCCCAGCCCTATTTTTTATACTTTATTTTGAAACCGGGTCTCACGAAGTTGCGGAGGGCCTCACTTAAGTAGAGAGAGAGAGAGACAGGGAGAGAGAGAGAGAGAGAGCTGAGGCTGGCCGCGAACCCGGATCCTCAGGTTTCCGCCTCCCAAAGTACTGGGATTACAAGTGTGCACCACCACGCCCGGCTTATTTTTTATTTTGAAACAGGGTCTCACTAGGTTGCTGAGGACCTCACTAAGTTGCTGAGGCTGCCTGCAAATCTGTAATCCTCCTATCTCAGCCTCCCAAGTACTGGGATCACAAGTGTGCGCCACCATGCCTGGCTTTGGAGACAGACTCTTACCCTTCCTTAATCTGTTTTGGGGGTTCTGTTGGTCCAGGACAGATTTTTTTTTTTTTTTTTTTGGTGGTACTGGGGATTGAACCCAGGGGCTTCTACCTCCGAGCTATACCCCCAGCCCTATTTTTTATTCTTTATTTTGAAACAGGGTCTCATTAAGTTGCAGAGGGCCTCATCACTAAGTAGCCGAGGCTGGGTGTGAACCCGGCTCCTCCGGTCTCAGCCTCCCAAGTACTGGGATTACAAGAGTGCTCCACCACACCTGGCTTAGATTTTTTTAAATACTTTTATTGGTGCATTTTAGTCTCACATCATAATGTAGTTCATAGTGATAGTGACATACATACACACAGCGCTTGGTGAGCTCTCCCCTCCCCAATCCTTTCCCCATACAGGGTATTGAGATTGACATTGGTATTCTCACATATGTACATAATGTCAATGAAAGTGATTCTTTCATTGGTTCTCCCTTTTCCCCCTTCTAGATCACCTCCCTGGCTCCACTGAAGTTTCTCCTCCATTACCTGAAGTCCCTCTGGTAGCCTCATTACTCCCCAGCTTCTGCATATTAGCAAAAACATATGACCCTTAACTTTCTGTGACTGGCTAATCTCACTTAGCATAATGTTCTTCAGGTCCATCCATTTTCCTGAAAATGACATTATTTTGTTTTTCTTGATTGCTGAGTAGAATTCCATTGTGTGTATATCCCATAATTTTGTAATCCATTCATCTGTTGATGGACACCTAGGTTGGTTTCATAATTTGGCTATTGTGAATTGTGCTGCTATAAATATGGATATGTATATATTACTATAATTTTCTGATTTCAGCCAGGACAGATTTATAACATTCTTGTTTTTCTTTCCAGTTTGTGATTTGAACCCTCTGCTTTCTCAGGGTAGCTTTGAATTGGCTTCTTTAAAACCCCAACATAAAACCTCAAGTGACCAGTGGTGGTTTCATTATGGTATTTTAGGTTAAAATAAAATGAGATTGAGATAATTGGGTTCACCCATCCAGACACATACACCAAAGGGAAATTCTATGTGCCTTGAACAACATAATCTCAGAAGAGTGTATGAAGCTGGGTGTGATGATACTATAATCCCAGTACTATGGAGGCTGAGGCAGGAGGATAGCCGGTTTAAGGCCATCCTCAGCAACTTAGCAAGACCCTATTTTAAAATAAAAAATAGAAAAAGGGCTGGGAGGTGTAGCTCCAAGTTACAATGCCCCTAGGTTTAATCCCCAGTCCCCCCCCTCCAAAAAAAGAAAAAGATTGTATGAGCCAACGTAAGTTAGGGAGGAGGAGAAGGGTGAAGGAGGTTAGATGTTGGCTAGATTTCCACAGTTCAGTATGCCAAGTATCCATCCCAATGTGATTATACTGGCCAGAGTGCAAATAAAGAAGAGAGACAAAAAGTTTCTGAGAAGACAGCTGGTAGCCAGGCGTGGTGGTGCACAGGTGTAGTCCCAATACTTGGGAGGCTGAGACTGAAGGATTGCAGGTTCAAGGCCAGCCTCATCAACTTAGACCCTGTTTTTTTTTTTTTTTTGAGGTACCGGGGATTGAATCCAGGGGTGTTCTACCTCCGAGCTACACCTCCAGCCCTATTTTTTATACTTTATTTTGAAACCGGGTCTCACGAAGTTGCGGAGGGCCTCACTGAGTCACTGAGACTGGCCGCGAACCCGGATCCTCCGGTCTCCGCCTCCCAATTACTGGGGTTACAAGCGTGCGCCACCACACCCGGCTAAGACCCTGTTTTAAAATAAAAAGCAAGTGTTGTAGTTCATAGGTAGAATGCCCTTGGGTTCATTTCCCAGTACATACATACATACATACATACATGAAAAGACAGCTGGTAACTTTGGTTCCATGTATGTATTTCTGGTTTAAATCATGAAGCCCAGGGTCTTCTGTAAACATTTGTCTGGACAGTGGTGTAGAGGAGGTTGGTACCAACATACTTTCAGAGCTTTGAAAAGCACTATAGAATTTGTACAGCTCTATGGTTTTCTATTCAGCAAACTGCTGACCTTAAATGAGGATTTGGAGGTACCTGTAATCTTTTTTTTGCGGTACCGGGGATTGAACCCAGGGGCATTCTATCTCCGGATCTCCGGGCTACACCCCCAGCCCTATTTTTTCTTTTTTATTTTGAAACAGGGTCTCACTAAGTCGCAGAGGGCCTCACTAAGCTGAGGCTGGCCGCGAACCCTGATCCTCCATCCTCTGGTCTCAGCCTCCCAAGTTCTGGGATTACAAGCGTGTACCACCATGCCCGGCTCACCTATAATCTTAATAAGGTTGGCTTATTAACTTTGGACCATTCCTTAATTTATGTAATTGTGCCTATTATAGTTCAGAGTAGACTTATGGGGTCCTATGAAAGATTGATATTTTGGGGAAGTGGTCCAAAGTAGCCCTAGAAATTAATAAACAGTGGCATTGCTGCTCCTTCTTGGTGTCTTTATCAAAATACCATACTTGATAGCTGGGTGTAGTGGCGCATGCCTGTAATCCCAGTACTTGGAGGCTGAGACAGGAGGATTGCAGGCCTTGGCAACTTAGCAAGACCCTGTTTCTAAATAAAAAATAAAAAAATAGGGCTGGGGGTGTAGCGCAGAGGTAGAACGCCCCTGGGTTCAATCCTCAGTACGACAAAAAGTACGCACTTGACTGGACTGACGTGGAAGCGTGATGATGGACTGCATGTAAATTAGGTCCCTATATTTCAGTGTTGTGTTATGGATGCCTTTTTTAGTTTAGAAGGAAAAACTGTCAGAAAGTAGAACTGTAGCAGGGTGTGGTGGCGCACGCTTGTAATCCCAGTACTTGGGAGGCTGAGACAGGAAGATTACAGGCTTGCGGCCAGCCTCAGCTACTTAGTGAGGCCTGTGCAACTTAGTGAGACCCTGTTTCAAAATAAAGAATAAAAAATAGAGCTGAGGGTGTAGCTCGGAGGTAGAAGGCATCTGGGTTCTAAAGTAGAACTGTGTACTGGGAGAAATTTAGTATCTTTTTGTATGCACAACTAGAGGAAGTTTGGAGTTGTAGGTAATATAAAAGTATGGGAGAGGGCAGGGGTATAGTTTAGTGGTAGAGCATGCAGTTGACTCGATTATAGAAGAGTCTGGGAGAAATGTGAACAAGAAAGCAAAGGAGGCCTTGAAGATTTGTGGCTGGGGCAGTTTTTGCCTTTACTTGTTTTTGAACACTTATCTGCAAATCAGTTTGACATAGAAGAGGGAGGAGTATTTTAGAAACTAATCAGAGGAGCCGGGCATGGAGGCGCATGCTTGTAATCCCAGTACTTGGGAGGCTGAGACAGGAGGATCCGGGTTCACGGCCAGCCTCAGAAACTTAATGGGGCCCTCTGCAATTTAGTGAGACCCTGTTTCAAAATAAAGAATAAAGCCGGGCGTGGTGGCGCACGCTTGTAATCCCAGTACTTGGGAGGCTGAGACTGGAGGATCCGGGTTCGCGGCCAGCCTCAGCTACTTAGTGAGGCCCTCTGCAACTTTGAGAGACCTGGTTTCAAAATAAAGTATAAAAATAGGGCCGGGGGTGTAGCTCGGAGGTAAAACGCCCCTGGGTTCAATCCCTGGTACCGCAAAAAAAAAAAAAAAAAAAGAATAAAAAATAGGGCTGGGGGTGTAGCTTGGAGGTAGAATGTCCCTGGGTTCAATCCCCACTTACACACACACACACAAAAACTAATCAGTGGAACCAGGGACCATTCACAACAGTGTTTCTTTGCTGAAAATTGGCTCCTAGGTGAAGCTCTGTTTGTAAGGTTATATGACCCTTGCCTCTCCATGCATTCCTTATGTGTACCATATCACTTAATGATAAATACTGACAAATAGTGCAAAAAACATCAAAAGAATCTCCCACTCAGTCAGGCTTGTGGTCCATCCACATCAGTGTGTCCCTTCCCTAGCAGAAGCACCAGAGGATGTTTGTGGTAAGAAGTGCCCTTTTTTTGTTTTAACAGAAATGAGGATTGAACCTAGGGGCATTCTACCTCCGAGCTATACCCCCAGCCCTATTTTTATTCTTTATTTTGAAACAGGGTCTCACTAAGTTGCAGAGGGCCTCACTAAGTAGCTGAAGCTGTCCTCGAACTTGTGATCATCCTGTCTCAGCCTCCCAAGTACTGGGATTACAAGCGTGAGCCACCATGCCTGCCTAGAAGTGCCTTTTTCTGGTGTCACTCCACATCACTTCCTGTGGGTAACAAGGTCTATACTTTTTTTTTTTTTTTTTTTTGCAGTACTGGGGATTCAAATCAGGGGCATTCTACCTTCGAGCTATACCCCCAGCCCTACTTTTTTATTCTTTATTTTGAAACAGGGTCTCACTAAGTTGCAAAGGCCTCACTAAATAGCTGAGGCTGGCCACAAACCCGGATCCTCCGGTCTCAGCCTCCCAAGTACTGGAATTACAAGCATGTGCACCACGCCCGGCTTAAATTTTTAATTTTTGAGCATGTGCTGGGATACTAATCTGTCTTCTTTTTTTTAGAGGGGCTACTGGGGATTGAACCCAGGGAAATTCTACCTCCAAGCTATACCCCTAGCCTATTTTAATTTTTTATTTTGAAACAGGGTCTCACTAAGTTGCAGAGGGCCTCACTAAGTAGCTGAGGCTCCCCAGGAACCTGCAATTCTCCTGACTCAGCCTCCCAAGTACTGGGATTACAAGCGTGCGCCACCATGCCTGGCTAACCTGTCTTCTTTAATACAATCAAGATTTTCTAGACTTTGATTATATTCCTCATTTCTCAAGAAATTTTCAGGATAAGGCAGGCTTTCTCTCTTTTTTTTTTAGTACTTGTGATTGAACCCAGGGCCATTCTATCTCTCATCTATACCCTATCCCCATTTTCTTTTTTCTTTTTATTTTTTTTTTTTTTGTGGTGCTGGGGATTGAACCCAGGGGCATTCTACCTCCGAGCTACACCCCTGGCCCTATTTTTTATCCTTTATTTTGAAACTGGGTCTCATGAAGTTGTGGAGGCCTCACTAAGTAGCTGAGGCTGGCTGTGAACCCGGATCCTCTGGTCTCTGCCTCCCAAGTACTGGGATTACAAGCGTGCGCCACCACGCCCAGCTTTATTCTTTATTTTGAAACAGGGTCTCACTAAGTTGTGGAGGGCCTCCCTAAATTGCCAAAGCTGGCTTCAAATCTGTGATCCTCCTGTCTCAGTTTCCCAAGTAGTGAGATTACAAGCATGCACCACCACACCTGGCTCCTATTTTATTTTTTATTTTGAAACAGGGTCTTGCTAAATTGCTGAGGCTGGCCTCAAACTTGAAATTCTCCTGTTTCAGCCTTCCAAATACTGAGATCACAGGAGTTTGCCACCAACCCCAGCTAGAACAAGGCTTCCTTCCGTCCTTCCTTGCTTCCAGGGATTGAACCCAGGGACATTCTACTTCTGATCTACACCCCCAGCCCTTTTTATTTTTTGTTTTTGAAACAGAGTCTCACTAGGTTGCTTAGAGTCTCACTAGGTTGCTGAGGATCCTCACACCTGCGATCCTCCTGTCTTAGCCTCCCAAGTACTGGGATTACAGGCATGCACCACCATGCCCTGATGAGAAGACCTTTTTAAATGATCACTTAATTGTCTGGTTACTGAAATGTCTAATTTTCATTCATTCATTCATTCATTGCAATACTGGGGATTGAACCCAGGGGCATTCTACCTCTGAGCTACACCCCCAGCCCTATTTTTTTATTCTTTATTTTGAAACAGGGTCTCACTAAGTAGCTGAAGTTGGCCGCGAACCCAGGATCCTCCTGTCTCAGCCTCCCAAGTACTGGGATTATAGGCATGTGCCACTACACCTGACTCTGAAATATCTTTTTTTTTTTTTCCTGGTACTAGTGATTGAACCCCAGGGCATTTTACCTCTGCGAAGTATCCCCAACTCTTTTCATTTTATTTTGAAACAGGGTCTTGCTAAGTTCCTGAGGCTGGCCTCAAACCCGCAATTGTGCTATCTCAGCCTCACAAGTACTGGTATTACAGGTGTGTGTGCCACCACACCTGGCTGAAATGTCTAATTTAAATAGACAAAAATAATTGGATGTGCCAGTGTAAGAAGTCTTGTGGCAAACTCTTTGTTTTGAATAGCCTATGAGTACCTACAATATGCTAGTTGCTTACATTAATTCAATAAGTGCTTATCGCATTTCTGCAATGCTTTTGGGCAGTGCGTAGTGAACACAGGACTCATAATTCCTGCCTCCATGGAGTAATTTCCAGGTAGGAGTAAATATGTAAGCAAATCACAAATAACCATATAATTACAATTGTAATAAATGCACCAGAGGAAAAATATCACCTTTGGTAAATTATCTTCCAACTTCTGTTTAAAATAATTTTGTGTGTGTGTGTGTGTGTGTGTGTGTGTGTTTGGTACTGGGGGTTCTATCTCTGAGCTACACCCTAGCCCTATTTTATTTTTTTTAAAATAAAATTGAATCCAGCAACATCCTACCTCCGAGCTACACCCCCAGCCCTATTTTTTATTCTTTATTTTGAAACGGGGTCTCACTAAGTTGCGGAGGGTCTCACTAAGTAGCTGAGGCTGGCTGCGAATCTGGGATTCTCCTGTCTCAGCCTCCCAAGTACTGGGATTACAAATGTGTGCCACCACGCCTGGCTTATGTTTTATTTTGAACCAAGGTCTCAGTAATTTGCAGAGGTTTATTGGCATAAACCTGCAGTCCTCCTGTCTCAGCCTCCCAAGTACTGGGATTACAGGTGTGCATCACCATGCCCAGCTGAAATAAATTATTTGTGTTCACCTTGGCTAGTGGTGGTTTTGTACTGTTGGGCTCTTGGAATTGGTACTGATCAGTTCTGACTTCCTTTCTCTTGACTGTTTGAGAGTTAAGTATTGTAGGAAATTATCCATCTGATGTGTAATGGGCTACAGTCCATTGTTTCTCAGCAAGGCTCTTTGTACAAAGCTGCATTGCAGGACATTTGGCATCCTGCTCCCCAGGTAATAAATGCCAGTAGCGCTACAGAGTCACTGTGACAACCCAAAAGAGGCACTTTCATACATTTATTTCCAAACGTTCCTCAGTGGCTGGTATTGCCCCAGTTGAAAACTATTGGCTGTACTATCAGAATTCTTGGAAGGAGTTATTGAACAAATTCCTCTGGGAGAACAGACTGAAAGTAGGTGGTGCTTGAGACTTGGACTGGCCAACCTTTTTGGTGTCTGACGTGTGTTCATGTTTTTTAAGTAGGTATTTTGAAACTACTTTCAACCCCATTCTGCCTTTTCTCCTATTGAAGGTGGAGAGGGAAGTAATGTCTGTTGTGTACACTTTATGGACTGGCACTGTAACAAGCATTTCACATAATGTACTTATCATTTAAGCTGTTTCATATCTTTGTTAAACCTAAGTTTTCAATCCCTGTTTTACAGATGGTTCTAATGTCAGGGGATAAAATGATTTGCTTAGACTGATGTCACACTCTACTTTGTTTTTTAAAAAGTGTCACCCTAATTTATTTGATTGTCAGCTAGCCTGTAGTTGACCATTTTGGGCTTTTGGTCTTGAATGTATGGGGTCAGATGTTAATTATTCTGGTTTCTAAGCTTGAAATCTAAGAAATCTGGGACTTGGTCTAGGATGGTGGTAGCTAAGGTTGTTGGAGTATACAGCAGTGAATTAAACATACACAGACACATACACATCCCTGGCGCTTCCATTCAAGTGTAGGATACAGACTTTGTACGAAGTAAGCAGGCTGGGAATGTAGCTCATATAGTGTGCTGGTAGTATATCAGGAAAAAAAGTTAATCAGGGACCAAGTGTAGATGTGTGCAGGATAAAATTTTAGTTGGAGCCCGGTGTGGTAGCACTTGCCTGTAATTCCGGTACCTGGGAGACTAAGACTTGAGGATCCGTGTTGGCAGCCAGCCTCAGCTACTTATGAGGCCCTCCGCAACTTAGTGAGACCCTGTTTCAAAATAAAGGATAAAAAATAGGCCTGGAGGTGTAGCTCAGAGGTAGAATGCCCCTGGGTTCAATCCCCAGTACTGAAAAAAAAAAGTTTTTAAAAGGGCTGGGGGTGTAGCTTCTAGGTAGAATGCCCCTGGGTTCAAACACCTGGACAAGAGAGGAAGGGAAGGAGAGAGGAAGGGAGGGAGGAAAAGAAAGAAAGAATATTCCAGGTGTAGGAGAGATCAGTGAATACAGTCTGAGTCTCTAGCCTATTTAGCTGGATTGAGGAAAAGTATTTTTTGGTGTTTTTTTCCACATTTTAAATTATTGTATTCAACCTTGAGGGTGTTTTTACAGTATTCCTTCCTTATCTGTGGTTTTGCTTTTTTTGTGTGTGTGTGGTACTAGGGTTTGAACCCAGGGGCATTCTACCTCTGAGTTACACCCCCAGCCCTATTTTATTTTTATTTTGAAACAAGGTCTCTAGGTTGATGAGTCTCACTACTTGCTGAGGTTGTCCTTGAACCTGTGATCCTCCTGTCTCAGCCTCCCAAGTACTGGGTTTACAGGTGTGCGCCACCATGCCTGGCTGTCAATTGCTGCCTGAAAATATTAAGTGGAAAACTCCATATTTTGAGAGAGACCATATTCACATAAATTTTATTATAGTGTGTTTTTTCTTTTGTGGTGCCAGAGATTGAACCGGGGCAGTCTACCTCCGAGCTACACCCCGAGCCCTTCTTAAAATTTTTTGTTTTGTTTTGTTTTTAAATAGGGTCTTGCTAGGTTGCTGAGAGTCTTGCTAAATTGCTGAGGCTGTCCATGAACCTGCAATTCTCCTGTCTCAGCCTCCCAAGTACTGGAATTACAGGCATGCGCCACCGTGCCCGGCCTATAGTATGTTGTTTTAATTGTTCTATTTTATTATTAGTTGTTAATCTCTTTCTGTGCCTAATATACAAATTAAGCTTTATCACAGGAGTGTATCAGAAAAAACATAGTATATATAGGGTTTGGTACTAGCTACAGTTTCATATAAGGAGGAACTGTGTTATTATCCTTATTCTTTTTTTTTGGTACTAGAGATTGAACTCGGGGGCGTTCTACCTCTGAGCTACATCCCCAGCCCTTTTTGTTGTTATGTTGAAACAGGGTCTTGCTTGGTTGCTGAGGGCCTTGCTAAGTTGCTGAGGCTGGCCTTGAACCTGGGATCCTCCTATCTCAGCCTCCCAAGGGCTGGTATTATTGGCATGTGTCACCATGCCCAGCTTATTATTCTTTTGATGGGGACTTAGGGACAGAGAAGTTGAAGACACTGCAGGGGCAGAGCTCTTAAACCACTGCCTACTGAGGACTAGCCAAGTATGTAGAGCCCCAAAGCATTTTCTCTCAGCATGAATGGGAGAATTGCAAGGCCTATAGTGTTTCATTTTTCTTTTCAATTGTCTTTCCTTTTTTTGTTTTTAAGTAGGAATTTGTTTTGCAATCTCTACCTTTCTGTAACTTATTTTAGTCTAGGATACAGACAGCAAACGAGAGAAATAATATGTGCTCGTGTGATAATGTACTCAGGTAAACACATCAGGGAGTGGGTATAGGAATTTGGGAAAGCTTGGCTTACTGAGATGGCAGCTCATTTGGAAATCTGATAATCTGAGCACATTCCTGGTTTTTCTCTGTTGGCCATTCACTGCCCTCTTCAGACCATTGCTTAGCTAAGGAAACTGAATGTACATGTGAGTTCTAGAGTCACTCTATGCTGGAGATGGGAGGAGCTTTGGAGGGAGGTCATAGAGCCCAAATACTCTCAGACTGGACCTGAGAATCTCCTGGTATTAAAATCCAGATTCCTGCCGGGCGTGGTGGTGCACGCTTGTAATCCCAGTACTTGGGAGGCGGGTTCGCGGCCAGCCTCAGCTACTTAGTGAGGCCCTCCGCAACTTCGTGAGACCCGGTTTCAAAATAAAGGATAAAAAATAGGGCCGGGGGTGTAGCTCGGAGGTAGAACGCCCCTGGGTTCAATCCCTGGTACCGCAAAAAAAAAAAAAAAAAAAAAATCCAGATTCCTGGCACCATCAGAATCTGGAGGGTAGGATTGGATTGTGTAGCAAAGGAGGTTGAATTGTAGCCAGGGTCATTGACTTGCTTGCTCCCCCAGGAAGTTGGTCTGAGAACTGGGATTGGAACCCAAGTGTTGTGCCTCCCATTTACTACTCTTCCCACTATGTTGTATTGCTGCCTTAACTACTAAGAGTTGTAAAAAAGTTTATTTATTTATTTATTTATTTTTTTTTGCGGTACTGGGGATGGAACCCAGGGGCGTTCTACCTCCGAGCTACACCCCGGCCCTATTTTTTTTTATACTTTATTTCGAAACCGGGTCTCACAAAGTTGCGGAGGGCCTCACTAAGTAGCTGAGGCAGGCCGCGAACCTGGATCCTCCAGTCCAGCCTCCTAAGTACTGGGATTACAAGTGTGCGCCACCATGCCCAGCAAAAAGTTTAATTTTATCAGATGCCATTTTGGTTCCTGTTCAGTCATCTTCTTTTGGAGCCTTATTATTGTTTTGTTTTGGTACTAGGGATTGAACTTGGGCATTCTACCTCCGAGCTACCACCTCCAGGCCCCTTTCTTCCCTTTTTGAGACAGGGTCTTGCTAAGTTGCTAAGGCTGGCCTCAAACCTCAATCCTCCTGTCTCAGTCTCCCAAGTACTAAGAATACAGGCATGTGCCACCACACCCAATTTATAGTCCTGGATTTTAAGCAGTACCCAAAGAGGAATTTTTTTTTTTTTTTTTTGGTACCGGGGATTGAACCCAGGGGTATTCTACCTCCAAGCTACATCCTCAACCCTGTTTTTTATTCTTTATTTTGAAACAGAGTCTCACTAAGTTGCGGAGGGCCTCACTAGCTGAGGCTGGCTGTGAACCTGCGATCTTCCTGTCTCAGCCTCCCAAGTACTGGGATTACAAGCGTGCCCTACCACGCCCGGCTTCAAAGAGGAAAATTTTCCAAAGAAGTTGATTGGTTTCTTTAGAGGCTTTTATAATTTATTGGAAATAGGGAGGAATTGGTTAGCTAAGTTTGATCTAATAAAAAAGTGATCATTTTAGGAAGAGACTTCTCTCTCTAAAAGGTGGCTAATGATTGTACTATGGACAAATTTCTCATTTGTTGGGAAATTCATTAATTTCGTGCTCTAGCTGCTTTGTTTGAAAGGCTCCTCCTGGTGCCAAAGAATAAATAAAGAAATACCAGCCACCTGGTTGTGGTTTTTCTGGCATGCTTCTTTTAGGTGGACAGCTGTGAAGTGGTTATTACAGTTGGCTCTCATCTATTTGAGTTTTGCTAGCTGATTCGATGACTCTTCCCCTTTTGGTCTCCTTTTAATCCAAGTTTTCTCTTGTCTTCTAACCTGGAAGGATAGAGCACAGGAGCCTAAATATCCACAAATGAGGCCTTTTGTGTTGTTCTGTATCACTTTTGAGAGAGAGTGGGGGTTAGAAGGTCTTGAGTCTGAGGTCCGGGTGCAGCCCCTTCTAGGGGTTTCCTCAGGCTGGTGCTTCAGGTGATATTCTGAAAATGGGCTCTTAAACTTGGAAACTGTGGGGGTTCGAAAGAATTTAAAACAACAGAACTATCCTTTTGGGGTGGTAGTTGCAACCTAGTTGGTGATTTCTCTCGCCAAAGGCAATTGGCCAATTTGTATAGAATTTGAATGAACTAAAACTAGAATGAGGGAATTGTACTCCATCTCTTGGCAAAGTAGAAAAATTGGGGTGTGGTTCCCAGGTTATAAATGGTGAGAATCATGGGCCGCGTAGATTTGATTTCCTGGGTTAGGTGTTGGTATATCTGATGAGATTTTAATTTTCCTATTATCCATTTAGCTTCAAGACATCCTTAGTGATGATGTCTCTGAGGCCAAATAGGAGGTTAGGGGTTTCTGTGTCCTAGGTCACGTAAACAGTCATGTTTTCCCACTGTTCAAAAGTAAAACAAAACAAGGGTAGTTTTCTTATTTTAGGAGCCAGGGTCTGGGGGTAGAATTAAAGCAAGCAGGTTTCTGGAGAGTTTCTCTCAGTTGGGGTAAGGGTCATTGACCAGTCTTCAAAACCATGAAGTGCTAGAGAAAAAAAAAAGGGCAGGATAAGGGGGGGCATTAGATACTGATGTCTGTGGCTAGAGAAGAGAAGGACAATGGGAATAATTTATGTTGGTCAACTCATGTGTAGGAGGGTACAAAGGGTGTTCTTTTTGCACAAATCTACTCTGTCCCAAGATCTTAGTTCTAAGATCTCTAAGTGAGCTCCTTGGAGTTGGCAGGAGAGAGCTTGTTGGTTAGGAGAGGCCTTAAACTTTTATACTTATACTGTCCGTGGCCTAGATGCCCGCTAACAAGGGAGGGTCCTCTTCGGGAACTGGATCAACAGCTGCCGCCTGTCCCTGGAATCACAGGAAGCTGAGGCCGGGTGCCTTTGTATGGGAGCTCCCAGCCAGACAATAGTTTGTGCTGGCGGGGCCATGTGGCGAGTCACGTGACCCGGGGCTGTTTTCTGCTGGGGTCCTTACCCATCTGTTCTCCCAGCTCTTTCTGGGTTATCAGGCGCCAGTCCAAGTCCTCCCAGGCAGCCAGCTTCATGGCCAGAGATTACGAGCACTAACCTTCCTGGCAGGGGCGGTGTGGCTTCGAGTTTATGCAGATTAGCCATGTGTTTCTCACTTCAAGGCGTTCCACAGGAAAAGCCTTTTCCTGTGTTTGGCTCTCAGTGGGCGGTTCCCAGCTTACTGTACTGGGACTCAGCAAGCAGCAGGCGTGCACGAGAGGGATCACAGTACACTGGCCCCCCTCTCCCATTCCACCTCCAGTGCTACGTCACCACAACACAACCACTCGCGCTCTCATACTGTTGGTGTCATTCATTCGGTGCCAAGATTGCTTTAAAAAATTCCCTTGGCCCCAGTTCAAACAGGAGTACAGCTGGGATGTGTTAGATTTTAGGCAGTCTGCCCTCAATTTGAGATGAGTTATAAATAGCAGTGCCGACTTCCTTAACTACCGCTCTCTGAGGTAAAATGCAGGTTAATTACTGTGGGAATCAATTAGGGGGTTCTTTCGGTTAAAGAGCCAGGGATGCATTTTTTATTGTTATTATTAAAAGTCATACAACAAATCTGGCCAGGAATAAATTGAAAGCACAAAGAGTAAGAAATAATATTTAAACGTCCAAAATCCAAGGTTATGGCTCTAGGTTTATACTGGCCTCACCTAGTTGACATTTAGGTGGCAGAACAAGTAAGGGATGGTCAAGTGATGGACACGTTTTTGGCAGTCCTTGGCTCATCCCTCTCTACTCTTGCTCTTTCTAATCCATGGCACTGTTGGGCACTAAATCTGGCCCTTAGGATTGTTGCCCGTCACTTCCTTTCATATTGGACTAGGACTGGAGCCATTCTCTGTTGGACTTTTGTTTCAAAATTATGAAGTTTCTCATTCTGATACCACTGCCATGTGATGTGCATTTTGGTGAACGGTATCTTGCCATGCTTGAAAGTGATTGTTCCTGTCTTCTCTGCTCTCTTCTTAATGATTTGTGGTCAGATTGAGAATTTGCAGCTAGTTTTAATCTGTTAGTATCCAGAAAGCAGTTATTTTTGGCTGTATGACACTTAGCCCAGATCTACCTTTATATTTCAGCAGCCTCTGAGGGTCATTGTGGCTTTCCTTGGTACAATAAGGGATTCTAGTAGCCAACTGGTCTGGAGTGGCTTGTAATTCTATTTGCTTAGAGCAGGGGAACTCTGTGCATGTGGTTAGTCCTCAAGCTGTTCTTTCTGAATATATTCAGAAGAATAAGCCTGCTAGGCATCCTTGCCTTTGATGCCCCTAAACTGCATCTTTTGATGCATTTCATTTGGCAGGCAGTTTATAACACGGCCAGTGATCTGGAAGGAGATAAATGGTAGATGGAGATGAGGAGTTTTCTTATGGCTATTCCCCCCTTTTTTATTTTTATTTTTTATGAATGCAAGAGAATATATAGCAGGGGGCCTGACTTCCCTGATCAAGGGGCAGCATTTTCCTCTCAATTATGTGTCTCTGTGGCAGAGCCTTTGCTTTTGAAGTGTAATCACAGTAATCTACTCCTGTGGTTTTCCCATTGAAAGGATTTCCTCTCTGTCTTTCCCAGAGTGGAATCTCTGGCTCTTTGCAGCTACGATTTGGTGTTTCCCATCCCCTGCCTTATGCTTGCAGACTGCTGATACTGGCTTTTCTATCTTGTATATAGTAGGGGTTTTTCTGTTCTGAAATTGCTTCTTTCCAATAAAATTGATTAGTGAAGATTCAAGGACCCTTCTCTGTTGTGAGAGATTGAATGATAGCTTTTCACCTATAACTGCAAATCACAAATCTTTAACAGTAGTTTTAAATGTCAGAAGTGTGAGCAAGGTCCCTGCCCACCTCCCCTTCTTCTTCTTTTTTTTTTTTTTCTGTAGTGGGGATTGAACCCATGAGTATTCTACCTCCAAGCTACACCCCCAGCCCTATTTTTTATTCTTTCTTTTGAAACAGGGTCTCACTAAGTAGCTGAAGCTGGCCATGAACCTTTAATCCTTCTGTCTCAGCCTCCCAAGTACTGGGATTACAAGCATGTGCCACCATGCTCGGCTTCACCTCCCCTTCTGATAAGAGTAGATATTTAACTTTGATGTAAGACCAGAGTAATCTGATTGTTTGAACTGAGTATATTTTAGTTTGCTAAATAAGCTGCATATTCTCTTAATTATAAGCCTTTGTTAGGGAGAGTCAGAAATCTGATGACCAGAAAAAGAAGTGTCTTTATTTTTATCAAAATAATTATTGTGTCATTTTTTTGGGCTATAAAGATTTCCTAAAGTTGAGATGGGAGAGTCCTTGAACCCTTTTTTATTTTTATTTTATTTTTTGCGGAACTAGGTATTGAACCCAGGGGCTTTCTACCTCCAAGCTACACCCCAAACCCCCTATATATATATTTTTTTTTCCGGCGGTACCGGGGATTGAACCCAGGGGCATTCTACCTCTGAGCTCCACCCCCAGCCCTATTTTTTATTCTTTATTTTGAAACAGGGTCTCACTAAGTTGAGGAGGCCTCACTAAGTAGCTGAGGCTGGCCACGAACCCAGATCCTCCAGTCTCAGCCTCCCAAGTACTGGGATTACAAGTGTGTGCCACCATGCCCATCTAAACCCCCTATTTTTTATTCTTTATTTTGAAACAGGGCCTCACTAAGTTGCGGAGGGCCTAAGTAGCTGAGGCTGGCTGCGAACCTGAGATCCTCCTGTCTCAGCCTCCCAAGTATTGGGATTATAAGCATGTGCCACCACACCCGACTTAATTTATATTTTGAAACAGGGTCTCACTAGGTTGATGAGAGCCTCACTACTGGCTGAGGCTGTCCTCCAACCTGCAATCCTCCTGTCTCAGCCTTCCAAGTACTGGGGTTTCAAGCATGTGCCACTACATCCAACTTGAACCCCGTTTTGTAATCACATGTGAGTGGCTCTGTTCTGTTGGGTGTGCAGTCCCAACCTGATGGGAAAGGAAGAGGTGACTTGTCTATAGCCTTCGGTTTTTAAGCAATGTATTTGAGGATGCCTGTGCAGTTTTAAAATCCTTCTTAGTATAAGATATTCTCAAAATGTGCTGGTGTTGGTCCCTTGACCGTATTTTTTTTTTTTTTTTTGGTGGTGGTACTAGGGATGGAACCCAGGGGCATTCTACCTCTGAGTTATACCTCCGGCCCTATTTCATTCTTTTTATTTTCAAACAGGGTCTCACTAAGTTGCAGAGGGCCTCATAAGTTGCTGAGGCTGGCTGCGAACCTGTGATCCTACGGTCTCAGCCTCCCAAGTACTTGGATTACAAGTGTGCGCCACCACACCTGACTTCCTTTAACTGTTTTAATCTAACCCCTCTTCAATTTCAGTCCACGTCAAATTTCTTCTGCTCTCAAAGTCTTGTCTTAAGGTTGGCTTTAGTGTAGCCTCTGGCCTTGTAAATCTGGACTTTCTCCCCATAGTATCTCTTACCCACTTCTTGCAGTAGGGCAGCATTGCAATCAAATAACTACTGTGCCCTAGATATGCACTTGGACATTTGGGGGAACTTATACCTGAACTTTGGCTTCCCAGAACTTAGTTTTAACCAGGCATAATGGAGTCCCAACTACTCTGGAGGCCAAGGCAGGAGAATCAACTTGAGCCTAGGAGTTTTGAGTTCATTCTATGTGGCATAGCAAGACCTCATCTCAAACAAACAAACAAACAAACAAACAAACAAACAACCCAAATCAAAATAAAAGAACTTAGTCTTAGGAAATTAGACTTAGGAAATGCAGTCAAGCCAGGAGCGGTGGCACACGCCTGTAATCCCAATACTTGGGAGGCTGAGACAGGAGGATTGTGGGTTCAAGGCCAGCCTCATCAACTTAGTGAGGCTATCAGCAACTTAGTGAGATCCTGTTTCCAAATTATAAAAAAAATAGGGTTGGGGATATAGTTTGGAGGTAGAATGCCCTGGGTTCAATCCCCAGCACCACACACACATACACACACACACACACAAGCAGTTAGTTGGAATAGTTAGGTATAATGAAGTGCTAAATCTTATGATACTGAGTTTACAATAAGACATTTAAAAATGTGAGAGATCAGAGCCAGGCGTGGTGGCGCATGCTTATAATCCCAGTACTTGGGACGCCGAGACAGGAGGATCGCAGGATCGCAGGTTCGCAGCCAAGCTCAGCTACTTAGTGAGGCCCTCCACAACTTAGTCCCTGTTTCAAAATAAAGAGTAAAAAATAGGGCTGGGGGTGTAGCTCAGAGGTGGAATGCCCCTGGGTTCAATTCCCAGTACTGAAAAAAAAAGGAATGTGAGAGATCAAAGTGTGGTGAAAATGTGGGATGTAGCTTCATGTTGAAAGGTTGAGTTTCTGCTACTAGAAGCCATTGTGTATAGGACAGGGCAAGGTGCCATGTTCAAGGTCAGACACTGAGTTAGGATTTGAACCCAAGTATATCAAATTACTACACTTTTTGCTCTTTCTGTGTAGTCATACTGTGCAGGATTTAATAGATAGGAAGTTTGGAGCTATTATTGAGCAGAGAGTGACGAAAGTGATTTGGGAACATTGCCCTAGAACTACACTGTCCAGTATGAGAGCCACTAGCCACATATGGTTATGTGAATTTAATTAAAAGTAAGTAAAAATAATTCGGTTCCTCAGTCATATTTTATATTTTAAGTACTTAGTAGCCACATATCACAAAATTTTATTAAACAGTGCTTCACTAGATCACTGGTTCTCAGCTAATAGTATACATCAAAATCATTCATGAGCCGGTGTGGTGGCGCACACTTGTAATCCCAGTACTTGGGAGGCTGAGACCGGAGGATCTGGGTTCGTGGCCAGCCTCAGCTACTTAGGCCCTCTGCAACTTAGACCCTGTTTCAAAATAAAGAATAAAACAGGGTCGGGGTGTAACTTGGAGGTAGAATGCCCTGGGTTCAATCCCCAGTACTGCAAAAAAAAAAAAAATCATTCATGGATCTTAAGGGGAGGGGCAGGGAGGAGCCCAAGCTCTTCCAGACCCACTGAATTAGAATTTCTAGAGGGGAGGTCCAGGCATTTGTGAAGCTTCACAGAAAATTCCAATCTGTAGCCCTGCTTAATAGCTACTGCTCTAGAAGCTCCATAGTAACCATGATAATGACTGCCCCTTGTGTTGTGGGGAGACCTAGACTAACAGAGATACCCAGAGCAAGTTGGTCTCTGTTCAGCAAATGTTTCTTCACTTGGGGCCACATGACAGAAGCTGCAGTTTGGGATGAGATGAGGACTTCTATACGATATGTGGCATGATATGGCTGTGTAAGCCCCTGAGCTCTTTACAAGAGAGAATAGTAATATTTTGGCTCCATTGCCAGGTGTATTGGGAAGGACCATATGCTATTTATTACTCACTAGTCCGATTGTTGTTAAATTTGAACTTCCTAAATAGTCCCGAAAGACTTCATGTAGCTCCAGAATTATGATTGGGAACATTATTGGAGCTTCTGATATAGATGTAGGACTTGGATAAAAGTTGTTAGGATTATTGGAAACAGCCCTTAAATAACACTGACATGAAGTAGTGATTTGGGACACCATTTCACTCTGGTTCTCTATAGTTTGGGAGAGGAGTACTCCCATCATCATTATTACCTTTTTACCTGAGATTTCAGCTGTAGCCTAAGAGAGAACTCTGCCTTTGAGGATTATTGTCCTATCTACTTTCCTTCATGACAGCACTACTTCCTCTTTTTTTTTTTTTTGCTGGGGTAGTGGGGATTGAGCCCAGGGGCGATCTATAACTGGGGTCGATCCCAGTCCTTTTTATTCTTTATTTTGATATAAAGTCTTGCTAAGTTGGCCAGGCTGGCCTCAAGCTTGTTGATCCTGCTGCTTCAGGCTCCCTAGTTGCTGGGATCACACTTGTGCACTGTCACACCCAGACTCTACTTCCTCTATTATAACACATATAATAGCATTCTCTCTCTCTCTCTCTCGTCTGTCTGTCTCTCTTCCCTACCCCTATCCCTCTCCCTCTCTCTCTTTCATACTGGAGGCTGAACTCAGAGGCATTCTACCTCTGAACTATACCCCCAGACCTATTAGTAGCATTCTTAAAAAAGGAGGGGAACAGGTACATAGAACCAGTTGTTTGGATGCCCTTCCCTTAACTTCCAGAGGGTGTGTGTGTGTGTGTGTGTGTGTGTGTGGTACTGGGAGTGGAACCCAGGGGCCTTCTACCTCTGGGATATACCCTCAGCCCTATTTTTATTTTTTACTTGGGAACAGAGTCTCATTAAGTTGCTAAGGCTGACTTCGAACCTGTGTTTCTCCTGTCTCAGCCTCCTAAACCCTGGGATTAAAGGCATGCACCACTGTACCTGGCTAGACCAGTGTGGTTTTTTCCCCCCTTCTTCTTCTTACCTTTTTTTTTTTTTTTTTGCAGTACCGGGGATTATTGAAGTCAGTGTTCTACCTTTGAGCTACAACCCCAGTCCTTAAGTTTTATTTTGAGAAAGGGTCTTGTTAAGTTGCCCATATTGACCGCAGACTTGGTGATCTCTTGCCACAGCCTCCCAAGTATTGAGTAGCATCACCACATCCAGCTTAGTCCCGTGGTTCTTAAAATGTGGTCCCTGGACCCAGAGCATGAAGCATCACCCAGGAACTTGTTACAAATGCATAGTCTAGGCCCCACCCTGAACCTACTGAATCAGACTCTGGGGGTGATTCCCAGTGGTCTGTGGTTTTAACAAGCCCTACAGGTGATTTTGATGTATGCTAAAATTTGAGAACCACTGAACTCGATTTGAGAGTTAATGACAATTAGATCTAGATTACTAATATCTATCCTCCACTCCCAATTTAAGATTCAGTTTCAAGTTTATCAGAACTAACCCTACCCTCCAACTGGGTATATTTTGGGAGAGATTTAAAAAAAATTCATCTTCTCTCCTCCATATCACCAGTAATAAAACAGCTGGGCGTGGTGATGCACGCTTGTAATCCCAGTACTTGGGAGGCGGAGACTGGAGGATCCGGGTTCACGGCCAGCCTCAGCTACTTAGTGAGGCCCTCCGCAACTTCGGAGAACCACGGGACTAAGCTGGATGTGGTGATGCTACTCATAAAAGATTAAAAATAGGGCCGGGATCCCTGGTACTGCAAAACAAAAAAAGAATGCCCCTGGGTTCAACCCCCAGTACCGCAAACAACAACAATAATAATAATAACAAAAACGGGCTGGATGTGGTTCAGAGGTAGAAATCCAGCCGGGCGTGGTGGCTCACGCTTGTAATCCCAGTACTTTGGGGGGCGGAGACCAGAGGATCTGGGTTCGCGGCCAGCCTCAGCTCACTCTCTCTCTCTCTCTCTCTCTCTCCCTCTCCCTCCCTCCCTCCCTCCCTCCCTGTCTCTCTCTCTACCTAGTGAGGCCCTCCGCAACTTCATGAGATCCGGTTTCAAAATAAAGTATAAAAAATAGGGCCGGGGGTGTAGCGCGGAGGTAGAACGCCCCTGGGTTCAATCCCCGGTACTGCAAAAAAAAGAGGTAGAAATCCCCTGGGTTCACTCCCTAGTACCCCCACACACAAAATAAATAAAAACAATAAATAAATTAAACCAAAAAGCACACACACGCACACACACACACACACACACCGTCAATGAGCTGATTGAAACTGTTGTTCCATAAAGAAGTTTAAACTTGTTTATAAGCAAATACTTGTGACTTGTTCTTGGAGCTTTTGTTGTTGATGCTGTGCTGTACTAATATATTGCGGTGTGTTTGTGTGAGTATAGTTCTGGGGATGGAAACCAGGGGCATTCTACCTCTGAGCTATACCCACAGCCCTATTTTATTTTATTTTTTTAATTTGAAACACGGCCTAAGTTGTTGAGGGCCTTGCTGATTCAAAGCTGAGGCTGGCTTTGAACTGTGATCCTCCTAAGTACTGGAATTACAGGCATGTGCCACCATGCCTGGCTTCTGTATCTTGTTCTTCAAAGACACAAGTTCTATTCTCCTTATATTCTCAAATTTGAATATTAAAGCAAATGAACTTTTCACTTCAGATGCACAAGTCAATAAATTCAGGTTACTATTCCCTCAATAACTGTTACCTTTTTTATTTTGCGGTACGGGGATTGAACCCAGGGGCATTTTACCTCCGAGCTACACCCCCTGCCCTATTTTTTATAGTTTATTTTGAAACCGGGTCTCACTTAAGTTGTGGAGGGCCTCACTAAGTAGCTGAGGCTGGCCGTGAACCTGGATCCTCCGGTCTCAGCCTCCCAAGTACTAGGATTACAAGTGTGCGCCACCACGCCCAGCTTTTTTTTGTTGTTGTTGTTTTTAAACCCCCAACCTCCCCGGACTGAGGATCGAACTTGGGGCCTTGTGTGCGCTAGGCAATTGCTCTGCCACTGAATTAAATCCCCAATCAATCGACAACTGTTACTTAGCATCTTTGCTTTATTTGAAGAAAGTTTAAGTTTAATTTGTGACACAGTGGAAATAGGTTACGAATGTGCAAAGGAAAAAAATATCCACTATTGGAATAATAGAAACATCTGGATGCTATGTCTCTGAACTGCTAGACATAGTATTGAAGCCTCAGTTTTGATGTTGTCGAGCAAGGTTATAGGGCATAGCAGTACCGTCCTCTCCAATGGAAGGGCCTTTGTTGTAATTTCTACACTGTAGAGAGCATGTATTAATTGCTCTATTCCTGGCCTTTCCTTTGAATCTCTAGTTGTACCAAACTTATCAAGTAGTTTTTAGTTGACGAAGTGTTTTCACAAACAGGTGGTATTTTCATTTTACTTATGACAAAATCAAGTTTCTGAGGAGGGGTAAATGATTTATCCAAGAGTTAGTGGATCCATCCTGTTACTTTTTCATAGTAACAGGCTTCCTATGTGGCATACAGACTTCAAGAGACACGTATACTTGGGTTGAGTGTTCATAGAGGCCATCAAAGCTTCAGGTTAATGAAATGCTCTTTATTTTGTAGCCATCCAGTCCAATGGATCAGATGGGCAAGATGAGACCTCAGCCATATGGCGGGACTAACCCATACTCGCAACAACAGGGACCTCCTTCAGGACCGCAGCAAGGACATGGGTACCCAGGGCAGCCATATGGGTCCCAGACTCCGCAGCGGTACCCGATGACCATGCAGGGCCGGGCGCAGAGTGCTATGGGCGGCCTCTCTTATGCACAGCAGGTAGATGGTGACTTTGATTACTCTGACCCTCATTGCTATCTAGGATACTGTCTGTGAGTTGTAAATCAGATATCCTCAGCTTCTAAGCCTCTTGATAGGAACACAGGCCAGCTAGCTCAGCTACTTATAGTGTGCTACTAATAAGGCCAAGGTTGTGGGCACCATCCCATGTGTGATCCAAGGAAAATACTGCCAGGCCCAGGAAGCATCTTGCCTGCTTGCTTGCATGCTTGCTTGCTCGCTTGCTTTCTCGCTTTCTCTTTCTCTCTCTCGCTCGCTCGCTCACTCGTTTTCTCTCTCTCTGGCTTTCTCTCTCTCTCTCTCTCTTTGGCTTTCTCTCTCTCTCTGGCTTTCTCTCTCTCTCTCTTTCTTTGGCTTTCTCTCTCTCTCTGGCTTTCTCTCTGGCTTCTCTCTCTCTGTGGCTTTCTCTCTCTCTCTGTCCTGGGGATTGAACCCAAGGTATTGCTCATGCCAAGCATGCGCTCTACCACTGGGCTACACCCCATCCCCTCTCTTTTTCTCTTAACCTGGCTGGCTTGCTTATATCCACTGAGTGGTGATCTCTGTAGGATGTGGGACAGAAGAAAGGCTGTGGCTGAGTACCTATCCACTGCTACTACAAAAAAAGCCATTCATACCATGTGTCCGGGGGATGTTTCTCAAGGCCTTCATCATATCAACTCTCTAGGTCAAAATGAATATTTAGGAGGGACCTGGAAGAAAAAGGAAAGATTAAACAATAAAAATGCTAACCATACTGTTAAAAATATTCAGATTTACTCTCATCTTCTTTTGGCCATCCACACCATTATCCTTTTTTTTTTGGCAGTGCTGACCCAAGGCCTTGTACATGCTAGCAAGGGCTCTGCCACTTGAGTTACATCCCCAACCCTGCACCATTATCTTTTTATTGTCATTTTTTGTGTTGACAGAATTTTCTACCTTTAGTATCTACTAAAAATGGTGAGGGATAGAATATAAAACCTCTAAAGTTACTTCTAGCTGGGCATGGTGACGCATGCTTATAATTCCAGTACTTGGTAGGCTGAGACAGGAGGATCGCAGGTTCAAAGCCAGCCTTGGCAACATTGGGAGGCTTTCAGCAACCTAGGGGACCCTGTTTCCAAATAAGAAATAAAATCGGGCTAGGGGTGTAGCTTGGAGGTAGAATGCCTCTGGGTTCAATCCCCAGGACCAAAAGTAAATAAATAAGTAAATAAATAGTTACTTCCAAGTCTCTAAAGCAAAGAATACCCTTAAATATAGAAATCTAGTGAGATACTGTCGCTTATTTTCCTTTCTTTTTCTCCTTTTTTTTTCCATTGAGAAAATTGAGGAGAGATCAGGTGGAATTTTTTTTGGCAGTGGGGAGCTACTTACCAGATATATCCCCAGTGCCTAAAATAGTGCTAGTATAAGTAAGCAAGTAGGCCCTGAAATATTGTTTAAATGAAGACTAAATGAAAGGCAAAACCAAAGTAGCTTAGTGATTTATACACTGTCTGGATTACTAAACCATAGGTTTTTAGCTGGCTGAGCCAGGCTGCTATTGATTCTTTGTTGTGGCTAGGATACAAATTCCTAATGCTTATAAAAACAGTCTAGTCCATGATAAAAAGAGTAGGCTTGTTGGTGAAAGTAACTGTTCTTGAACTTGTGTAGGTTGTCCAGATATTAAATAGTATAATTTTTCAGTGGATGAATGCAGTGTACATGTAAACAAATCTCTCTGTCTTCTTTTCTTTTTTTTTTTTTTTTTTTTTTTTTTTTTTTTTTTTTTTTTTTTTTTTTTTTTTTTTGCGGTACCGGGGATTGAACCCGGGGCATTCTACCTCTGGGCTACACCCCCAGCCCTATTTTTTATTCTTTATTTGGAAACAGGGTCTCACTAAGTTGTGGAGGGCCTCACTAAGTAGCTGAGGCTGGCCGCGAACCCAAATCCACCTGTCTCAGCCTCCCAAGTACTGGGATTACAAGCGTGCGCCACCACACCTGGCTTAAACAGATCTCTTAATAACCAAGTTTAGCCATTCACCCTGGCTCAATTTATATAGGAATGCTAGAATAACCCTGGACTTTCTTAGTATGAGGCTTGACATACCTGCTTTCTATACCATTCTCAGGACATAGCTTCTGATAGAACACCTCATCTTTCTTCAGGTAGGAGAGTCATTGCTAAAAGTATCTTTTCCTTTCCTACAGATTCCTCCTTATGGACAACAAGGCCCCAGCGGGTATGGTCAGCAGGGCCAGACTCCATATTACAACCAGCAAAGTCCTCACCCCCAGCAGCAGCAGCAACCCTACTCCCAGCAACCACCATCCCAGACCCCCCACACCCAACCTTCATATCAGCAGCAGCCACAGTCTCAGCCACCACAGCTCCAGCCCTCTCAGCCTCCATATTCCCAGCAACCATCCCAGCCTCCACATCAACAGTCCCCAACTCCATACCCCTCCCAGCAGTCCACGACACAGCAGCACCCCCAGAGCCAGCCCCCCTACTCACAGCCGCAGGCACAGTCTCCCTACCAGCAGCAGCAACCTCAGCAGCCAGCATCCTCGACGCTCTCCCAGCAGGCTGCATATCCTCAGCCCCAGTCTCAGCAGTCCCAGCAAACTGCCTACTCCCAGCAGCGCTTCCCTCCACCACAGGTAAGATGCCACTGCCTCGCTCCCTTCTCTGTGTAGCCACAGACAGGTTGGGGTTGGTATCATGAGAACTTTACCATACAAATTGGTTCTCTAATGTGTACTTAAAAGCAATTAAACTCTGGGTAAACATGCTAACTGGATTGATTGAACTAATGAAGGCATAACCTTCTTAACTGCATAAAGACCTGTAGTAGTTCTCCTTACTGATGAAGAAATAGGGTGATGGAAAATTGCATATACAGGTAACAAAAGTAATGGGAATCTTTTTTTTTTCTTCTTAAAAACTAGCATAGTCCGGCATGGTGGTGCATGCTTGTAATCCCAGTACTTGGGAGGCTGAGACAGGAGGATGGCAGGGTTGCGGCCAGCCTCAGCAATTTGTGAGGCCCTCTGCAACTTAGTGAGACCCTGTTTTAAAATTAAAAAAAAAAAAAATGGGCTGGAGGTGTAGCTCAGAGGTAGAATGCCCCTGGGTGCAATCCCCAGTACCACAAAAACAAAAAACAAAACAAAACAAAAAAACTAGCATATCAGAACTTGAGCACCCAAGTGACTTTGGTCTTTTTTCAAAATAACCATTTTAGGAGGCTGTATTGTAATTCATTTAAACTGCCATTCCGTTCTTATGTTGCTCAAAATATTTTGGACCTTTTCATTTGAAATTGTCATCAGAGCTGATGTCACGTTCTTCAGAATATTTTCAGTGGTGGTAAATCTTGTTTTTTGAGAGTGGATTTGATTTTGGGAAATAATTCATTTGGAGCTATGTTTGGTGAACAAGGTATAGATAATGACTAAAAAATAGCAATTTGGGCTTTGTTCTTTTTTAGGGATTGAACCCAGGGGCATTTTGCCTCTGCTATACCCTCATCCACTTTTTATTTTAAAAAAGGGTCTTGGTAATTTGCTGAGGGTCTCCCTAAGTTACTGAGGCTGTGTTCCTCCTCTCTCAGCCTCTTAAGTACTGGAATTATAGGCATGCACCACTGTGCCGGCTAGGGCTCTATTCCTTATAGAGCTAGAAGAAGAGAAATGACTGATGATAGGTCCATTAAGGATTTTGTGCATTGGTGGCATCATTGGAATAAATCTCTCATCCTGAGGTGATGACTTTGAAGGAAGCAGGTTTTTTTTTTGTGGTGGTACTGGGGATTGTACTCAGGGGCATTCTGCCTCTGAGCTATACCTCCAGCCCTATTTTATTTAATTATTTATTTATTTTTGTGGGGTTTTTTTGCGGTACCGGGGATTGAACCCAGGGGCGTTCTACCTCCGCACTACCCCCCCAGCCCTATTTTTTTTATACTTTATTTTGAAACCGGGTCTCACGAAGTTGCAGAGGGCCTCACTAGGTAGAGAGAGAGAGAAAGACAGGGAGAGAGAGAGAGAGCTGAGGCTGGCCGCGAACCCAGATCCTCCGGTCTCCGCCTCCCAAAGTACTGGGATTACAAGCGTGTGCCACCACGCCTGGCTCCCTATTTTATTTTGAAACAGGGTCTCACTAAGCTGCAAAGGGTCTCACTATAAGTTGCTGAGACTGGCCACGAACCTGTGATCCTCCTGTCTCAGCCTCCCAAGTACTGGGATTACAAGCGTGTGCCATGTCCGGCTAGATATTTAGCCCTAAGAAACAATTCCCTGTGGGTAGTAATAAATGGACAATTCTATTAGAAAAAGTCCACTGTTGAAATACGTCAGTGCCGTGGCTTGAATTTTTCTACCTTCAGTTAATATCACAGTTCACAATTGTGCTTTATCTTACACCCATTTCCCAGCAAGAGAGAGTCCCATAGACCTTTTACCATGAAGTAAGCTTGCCTGGTTTATCAATATCAGGTCTTCACAGCCTTTGTTTTTCTTCTTTTAGGAGCTTTCTCAAGATTCATTTGGGTCTCAGGCATCCTCAGCCCCCTCAATGACCTCCAGTAAGGGAGGGCAAGAAGATATGAACCTGAGCCTTCAGTCAAGACCCTCCAGCTTGCCTGTGAGTATTCCTGCCACCCTTGAAAAGATGATGGAGCAGAGCAAAAACCAGTGAAAACTAGTTTCTGGTTGAATGTTTTGGTGGTTTAAATGAGCGATAAGGCCCGGTGTGGTGGCACACACTTGTAATCCCAGTACTTGGGAGGCTGAGACAGGAGGATCGCAGGTTTGCAGCCAGCCTCAGCAACTTGAGGCCCTCCACAACTTCGTGAGACCTTGTTTCAAAATAAAGAATAAAATAGGGCTGAGGGTGTAGCTTGGAGGTAGAATGCCCCTGGGTTCAATCTGCAGTACCACCAAAAAAAAAGTATTCTGTCCACCTGCCCCGGGTATAGGTTTGTGATCTGTTTATAGAATACCTTTTTTTCCCCTTTTTAAAAATCTTGGGCTCTAGCCGGGTTTGGTGGCACATACCTGTAATCTCAGTACTTGGGAGGCTGAGATAGGAGGATCACAGGTTCAAAGCCAGTCTCAGCAATTTAGCGAGACCCTGTTTTCAAATAAAAATAAGGCCAGGTGTGGTGGCGCACGCTTGTAATCTCAGTACTTGGGAGGCTGACCCTCCTAACTGGAGGGTCTGGGTTTGCAGCCAGCCTTAGCAACTTAGTGAGGCCCTCCGCAATTTAGACCCTGTTTCAAAATAAAGAATAAAAAATAGGGCTGGGGGTGTAGCTCAGAGGTAGAATGCCCCCAGCACCACAATAAAATAAAATGAATAAAAAATTAAAAAATCAGCTGGGCATGGTGGCACATGCCTGTAATCCCAGTACTTGGGAGGCTGAGACAGGAGGATTGTTTGAGGACAGTCTCAGCAAGCAGCGAGACTCTCATCAACCTAGTGAGATCCTGTTTCCAAATAAAAATAAAATAGAGCCGGGCTTAATGGCGCACACTTGTAATCCCAGTATTTGGGAGGCTGAGACAGGAGGATCACAGGTTCGCGGCCAGCCTCAGCTACTTAATGAGGCCCTCTGCAACTTAGACTCTATTTCAAAATAAAGAATAAAAAATAGAGCTAGGGGTGTAGCTCAGAGGTAGAACACCCCTGGGTTCAATCCCAGTTCGGCAAATATAAATAAATTAATTAAAAAATAGAGCTGGCGGTGCAGCTCAGAGGTAGAATGCCTCTGGGTTCAATCCCCAGGGCCACACACACACACACAAAAAAAAAAAAATTAAAAATTCTTGGGCTCTTAGAGATGGACCGACATGAAGAGCAGAGAAAATGAAGATGTTAGAAGCACTGTCTGCTCTCCATCAAAGTTGAGAAAAGTCTCCATTTTTTTTTTACCTTAATCTTGAGGGAGGGCTTAATTTTTAGGTTTTTAGCTTAGAGTTTAGAGGGAGTATCCTGGGGTACATTTAAGCTTGCATTGTCACGATGCACATGGGTGGAATAGAAGTGGTTTTATTGTGGAGGTTGTATGCGAATAGGTACTTTTGCCTAGTAAGACTGCATGGTGCCCATGTGTTTGATTATGGAATCAGATGCTTATTTGTGGGTGGACTGACCATATCCTGAGAAAGACAGCATAGTCTGGTGATTAAGATCATAGCCTCTCCAGCCAGAGTTCTTGGGTCTTTATCTTGATTCTCCGACTAACTCTGTAGGCTGGGGCAAGTCACTTAACCTCTCTATGCCTTAGTTTTACATCTATAAAATGAACCTAAAGTACCCACTTCATGGAGTGGTGATTAATATTAAATAGGTTAAAGCTGGGTGTGGTGGCACAAGCCTGTAATCCCAGTACTTGGGAGATTGAGACAGGAGGATCACAGGTTTGAGGACAGCCTCAGCAATTTGGTGAGGCCCTCAGCAACCTAGTGAGGCCCTGTTTCAAAATAAAAGATAAAATAGGGCTGAGGGTGTTGCTCAGAGATAGAATGCCCCTTGATTCAATCCCCAGTACTTGGTATAAGGTAGGCTCCATCTTAGAGGGCACAAGGACTGCTTGATACATTAAAAGCAGTTAATTAGCCGGGCGTGGTGGCCCACGCTTGTAATCCCAGTACTTGGGAGGCGGAGACTGGAGGATCTGGGTTCGCGGCCAGCCTCAGCTACTTAGTGAGGCCCTCTGCAACTTCGTGAGACCCGGTTTCAAAATAAAGTATAAAAAATAGGGC
>PVJS01020916.1:0-32090 GCA_004027185.1 Glis glis
GGTTTCAAAATAAAGTATAAAAAATAGGGCCGGGAGTGTAGCGCGGGGGTAGAACGCCCCTGGGTTCAATCCCCAGTACCACAAAAAAAATAAATAAATAAATAAAGAGGGGGAAAGAGCAGCACCGGGTTTTTTTTATTCCTTTTGGGATTTTAATAGAGGGATGAAAAATGGCCCTGTAGACAAAAGGGGTGTAGCTGTAAATAATAATTGTTGCCCACCTCTTGGGCTCCCTGATAAACTTGCTCCCTCTCCAAGGTTATTAGGTTTGTTCTAGGATGTCTCTCCAAGTGAAGTTGTATAAGCAGGTCAGTAGCTCAAAAGCCTATACATATTCGTCAGGGTTGGTCATGTAACTACCTAGGTCTTTTCTGTTATTTTTAAGCTTGGCCCGTGAGAATGGTTTGTGGGTAATATAGGGACCATAGTCGTCTCCTCCTACCACAAGAGGAAACATTCCCATGGGTGTAAGGAGAGACTCCTTAGATACTATGGTTCTTACAGTGTTGTCATCTTGTTTTGCTGGGGTCAACAGCTGGGGTTCCATCTATGAAAGAGAGGATGTACTTGTGCCTTGCCTGTGCCTGTTGTCCCCACCTCTCTTTGGGTGGAGTTCCATATATATCCCATGAATCATTCGTGTCTCCAATTGCCAAAACACTGTAATTCCCAAAATACTCGTGACAGTCACAGATTGATGGTGGCTATTAGAGCCAGGATTTTGAGCAGAAGCCATCCTCCCTGTTGCAATCCCACCTCCTTTTCTTTCTCAGGAATATTTTCATTCCTGTCTGGCAGGACCAAAGACCCAGGGTCCCTAACCAGGTGACAATGGCCATCCAAGAATGGTCTTTCCCCAGTTCAAGTACCCATGGAGCTTTCAAAAGAGTGTCCCATTTTAGACAGGGGCCAAATGGATGGGGACTCACTGGGAGCTTTATAAAACCAGGATGAGTTTCCCTGGAGCCTCAATATAAGCCTTGGCACCAGCTTAGTTCCACTTGCATGGCAATAGGCATTGAGCGTCATTACCCAATAGAGTGTGAGGCTCTGGGTGGCGCACTGGCTACCACTGATCCTAAGCAAGATCAGGAGAGGTCCAGAGTCCCTCCTTTCTGCCCTACACTAGTTATAGGGGCAATCCTCCTCCCCTGAAGGGTCAGGCCGTAGCTATGTGGCCGGGGCCTCCACAGTCATGAAGAACCTCATGGCACCAGATCTCTAGTCATCCACAAGGTTTCAATCCTGCTCAGTGGGAGTCACTGGCCTTGCAAGATGCAGCAGTGTCAGACCACCGTTGAGAAGAAGCCCTCATCGAACCCCACATTGGGCGCCAGAGCTGTTATGGTTTGGGATTTACTGTGGGTCCTTTTCTCAGCTCATTATAGAAATAAAGAGCTGGAAATCTCAGTTGCACAGCTAAGAAGTTTATTGCAAAGTGAAAAGAAAAGTACTACACTCTAAAGAGGAATGTAGTGGAGTGCTTGAAATGAGACATTGCCACCCTCTGGACCTTCAAGGTTTATGCCTACGTCCTATTTCCTTATCTTATGAAACTCAGCAGCTAGAGCATCCAGGCCCATCATAACAGGGTATGTCTACATCAACAACCCCAGTTGAGCAGTCACAGGGTCTTTCTTAGTCCTGGTCACTATGACCAGAACACTATATTTAGAAAACCCAAAAAGTCCAACCAAAAGACTTCAAGAGCTGATTAACAAATTCAGCAAAGTAGTGGGATACAAAATCAATCTAAAAAAATCAATAGCTTTTCTATATGCTAACCATGAACCCACTGAAAAAGAAATCCAGAAAACAATTCTATTCACAATAACCTCAAAAACAATAAAATAAAAATACCTAGGAATAAATCTAACCAAGGAGGTAAAAGACTGCTACAATGAAAATTATAAAACACTAAACAAAGTAATGGAAGTAGATCTTAGAAGATGGAAAGATCTCCCATGCTCTTGGATAAGCTGAATCAATATTATCAAAATGGCCATTCTACCAAAAGTGATCTACAGAATCACTGCAATCCCCATCAAAATGCCAATGTCATTCTTCACAGACCTAGAAAAATCAGTCCTAAATTTCATATGGAGAAACAAAAGACCCAGAATAGCCAAAGCAATTCTCAGCAATAACAACCATGCAGGAGGCATCACCTATCCTGATTTCAAATTATACTATAGAGTTATAGTAATAAAAACAGCATGATATTGGCACAAAAACAGAGACATGGACCAATGGAATAGAAGCTACAGAAACAAATCCTAACACTTATAGCCAATTGATTTTTAACAAAGGTGCCAGACACATACGTTGGAGAAAAGACAGCCTTTTCAACAAATGGTGTTGGGAAAACTGGTTATCGATTTGTAGAAAAATGGAACTAAATACCCACCTCTTGCCCTGCAAGAGAGTTGACTCAAGGTGGATCAAAGACCTGGAAACTAGACCCAAGACTTTGAAGTTACTAGAGTAGGGCATAGGTCCAACACTGTAACATATAGGCACAGGTAGAAACTTCCTCAATAAGACCCCCAAAGCTCAGGAAATTAAAACAAGGATTAATAAATGGTATGGCATTAAACTAAAAAGTTTCTGTTCGTCAAAGGAAACCATCAAGAGTCTACATAGACTACAGAATGGAAGATCTTTTCCAACTATTCCTCTGATAAAGGACTAATATCTAGAATATACAGAATACTTAAAAGACAACACTACAAAAACAAATTACCCAATCAATAAATGGCAAATGAATTAAATAGACACTTTACAAAAGAAGAGATACAAATGGCCAATAGACATATGAAAACATGTCCACTGTCATTAGAAATCAGGGAGATGCAAATCAAAACTACACCAAGAGTCCATCTAACCCCAATAAGAATGGCAATCATCAAGAATTCAAACAAGAATAAATGATGGTGAGGATGTGGGGAAATAGGAACTCTTATATACTGTTGGTGGGATTACAAATTAGTATAGCCACTGTGGAGATCAGTGCAGAGATTCCTCAGAAAACTGGGAATTAATCCATCATGTAATCCAGCTATATCACTCCTGGGTATCTTTCCAAAGGGACTGAAATCAGAATATTATAATGATACATGCATATCCATGTTTATAGAAGCACAATTCACAATATACATATTATGGAATCAACTAGGTGTTCATCAACAGATGAATGAATTACAGAGTTATGGAATATACATATAATGGAATTCTACATAGCAATAAAGAACAAAATTATGTAATTTTCAGGAAAATGGATGGACCTGGAGTACATTATGTTAAGTGAGATTAGTCAGTCACAGAAAATGAAGGGTGATATATTTTCTCTCATATGCAGAAGCTAGGGAATAATCAGAATACAAGGGGTACTTTAGATAATAGAGGAGAAACCCCAATGGAGCAATGGAAGGGGTCTAAGGGAGGGTGGTTTTGGGGGAAGGGAGAATTAATGGAGGCAACACTTCCACTGATATTATGTACAAATGTGAAATTACCAATGCCAATCTCAATTTCATGTATGGGAAAAGGGAGGGAGTGGGAAGGGAGCTGGGGGGGAAGCTCACTAAGTGCTGTGTGCGTATATGACCCTATCACTCCAAACTACACTATGATGTGAGACTACAGTGCACCAACAAAAGTATATTTTTTAAAAAAGTATTTTAAGGAAGCTGAACAAATGACAGGAAAACACATCTGGACAATTAAGCCTTACCAAGAAAACACTACATGAACAAAATTTGAAGTTTAACAAAGGAAAATAAATTACTTTTTAAGAAAAGCAAATAGAATTCTTACACTGGAGAATACAACAAATGAACTAATAAAAGCAATAGAAACATTTTAACACTTGAATAATCAGAAAAAATAATCTGTGAACTCAAAGGCAGGTCATTTGAAAATGGGCCTGAGATTTTTTTAAAAAAAGTGAAAAAGAGTGAAGAAAGCTTAAATATTTATGGAACTCAAAAAATATTAATATACATTATAAGAGTTTAATAAGAGAATAAAATGAAAATAAAGTTTATTTAAAGAAATAATGGCTGTAAACTTCTCAAACCTCAGGAAGGATATGGACATGTAGGTTTATGAAGCTCAAAGACCCAAATAGGATGAACCCAAACAAGATTACACCAAGACACATATATTACCAAACATCAAAGACAAAGATACAATTTAAAAGCAGCAAGAGAAAAGCCATTAATCTCATAAAAGAGAACCTTAATAAAGCTAACAGCAGATTCTCAGCAGAAACTTTGGAGGACAGAAAAGTCCTCAAAGTATTGGAAGAAAAACTGCCACCTAAGAATACTATACCTGCCAAAATTGCCTTTTAAAAATGAAGGTGAGTTAAAGACTTTCTCAGACAGACAAAATCTAAGGGACTTAATCACCATTAGACTTGTTTGATAAGAAATGCTAAGAAGAGTAATTCACACTGAAAGAAAAGGGCATTGATTAGTAACATAAAAACATGAAAGCATACAACTCATTTGAAAAAGTAGTCAAATTCAAAATACTCTAATACTATAATATTGGTGTATAATTGCTTCTAACTTCAACTTAGTAAGACCATGTTTCAAAAATGAAAAATGAAAAGGGCTGTGGGTGTAGCTCAGAGGTAGAATGCCCCTGGGTTCAATCCCTGGTAGCGTGCACGCACATGCACACACACACACACACACACACACACACATACACACACATAAATAATCAGAAAACAATAAAATAGCAAAAGTCCTACATATCAATAATTACTTTGACATAAATATATTAAATTATCCAATCAAAAGACAAAGAATATGTGAATAGGTTTTTTTTTAAACCCAAGAACCAACAATATACTGTCTACAAGAGGCTTAGTTTTAATGACATATATAGGCTGAAAGTGAAGGGATGGGAAAAGATGATCCATGAAAATAATAACCAAAAGAAATCAGTTTGCTATACTTGTATCAGACAAAATAGGTATAGTCAATATCTATTACAAGAAACAAGATCATTTTATAAGAAGATTAATTCAATAGGAAGGTATGATAATTATAAATATGTATTTGCTCACCAAAGGACTTAAATGTATCAAGAAAACAGAAAATACTGGCAAATCTACAGGGAGACATACAATAGTTTCCCCTTATCCATAGAAGATATTGTTCCAAGACCACCAGAGGCTGCCTGAAGCCCCAGAACATATCAACTCCTGTAATGCAATGCCTTTTCTGTCTGAACTAAACACTTGTCACACATTGCAGCCATAACCTCTGCCAATTAAAGTGTAACAAAATTAGCATGAATTTCTTTTTCCCTTCACAATTCCTTACATACAAGATTCATTCTCTTCCCATAGATCTTATCATTGTCATCGCTCACTTTTTTATTAAACTGAGAACTTTCACCTTTTCATTTAAAGGAAGCACTTTACTGCTTCTCTTTGGTCTCTGCAAATTTCCAGCATCACTACGTTTGCACTTCGGGACCACTATTAAGTGAGATTGTGGTACCACAACAGTTGATCTGATAACCAAGACTGCTATACAGCACTGGACAAAAGGATGATTCATATCTCAGGCGGATGGAGCAGGCTGATGTAACATTTCATTATCTTACTCAGAATGGTGTGAAATTGAAGACTTACGTTTATTTCCAGTATTCTCCATTTAATTTTTTCTTCTTTTAACTACAATTGACCATAGGTATCTCAAACAGCAGCCTAAATAAATCCACACAGCTACAGTCAATGAATCATGGATAAGGATATCAAGAATATACAATGGGGAAAACATAGTCTCTTTAATAAATGGTTGAGAAAACTCGATGTCTACATGCAAAAGAATGATATTGGACTCCCATCACACGCACAAAAATCAACTAAAATGGATTACATATTTAATCATAAGACCTGAGACTATAAAATAACTAGAGAGCCGGGCGTGGTGGCGCACGCTTGTAATCCCAGTACTTTGGGAGGCGGAGACCGGAGGATTTGGGTTCGCGGCCAGCCTCAGCTCGCGCTCTCTCTCTACCTAGTGAGGCCCTCCACAACTTCATGAGACCTGGTTTCAAAATAAAGTATAAAAAAATAGGGCTGGGGGTGTATCATGGAGGTACAATGCCCCTGGGTTCAGAATAAACAAATAAGATTTCATGAAATTAATAATATTCTGAGCTGGGCACAGGCCCAGTATTTGGGAGGCTTAGGTGGGAGGATTGAAAGTTCAAGGCCAGCCTGGACAACTAGGGGAACCCTGAAGCTCAGAGGTTGAGCATCCCTGGGCTCAATTCCCAGGACCACAAAAAAAATGTTTTAATTAAAAATATTCTGTAAAACAAAGGAAACAATCAACAAAATGAAAAGACAACCTATGAAATGAAAGTGTTTGCAAACCGTGTATATGTTAGAGGCTTTACATCTAAAATATATAAGAAATTCAGATACTTTAATACCTAAAAAACAAGTAACCTGATTTAAAATTGGGCTAAAGAACTGAATAGACATTTTTTCCAAAGACAACATACAAGTGGCTAACAGGTATTTGAAAAACTGTGAAACATCACTAATTGTCAGAGAAATGCAAATTGAAACCACAAAGATAAATCACCTTATACCTGTTAAAATGGCTATTACCCAAAAGACAAAGGATAACAAGTATTGGTAAGAATGTGGAGAAGAGAATACTTTACATTATTAGGAGTACAAATTGGTATGGCCATTATGCGAAATAGAATGGAAGTTCCTCAAAAAAATAAAAATAGATCCAGTAAACCCACTTTTGTATATAACAAAGGGAAATGACATCAGTATCTCAAAGAGGTATCTGCAGCCTTCCCCATGTTCACTGCAGCATTATTCACAATAGCCAAGATATGGGAACAACCTAAGTGTCCACCAACAGGTGAATGGATAAAGTAAATGTGGTATGTGTATACACACACACACACACACACACACACACACACACGCACATGCAGAAATATTTTTCAACCTTTATAAAGAAGGAAATTCTGCCTTTTGTGACAACATGGATATATCTGTAGGATGCTATGCTAAGTGAAATAAGAGACACAGAAACACAAATACTGCATTATCTCACTTATATTGAAATCTAAAAAAGTTGAACTCATAAAAGCAGAGCATATAATAGTGGTTTCTAGGGGATAAGGTTGAGGGAAATGGGGAAATGTTGGTCTAAGACTACAAGGGCTCAGTTATTCAAGATGAGTAAATTCTGGAGATCAGGGGCACAGCATGTGACTATCATTAATAATACTGCACTCCATACTTGGAAATTTGCTGAGAGTTGATCTTAAGTGCTTTCAAATACACCAAAAAAGTTATATGTGAGATGAATATGTTAATTAACATAATTGTTAATTAACAATTATATATATAATTATATATACAATTCACAATTATATATACACACACATATATAATTATGTTGCACACCTTAAATATATATATATTTATTTATTTGCCAAGTATATCTCAAATCTGAGGAAAAAACTTAAGAACCTCACATAAAAATGTAAAACAAAGAAAAGACAGTTACATACAACTGTATAAAGACATAGCATGTAAGCTTCATGGAGAAATTTTTTGTTTTATTCACTCTCTTATCCCCATCACCTGTCAGTGTAATTTCTTAATAAATATTTGTTGAATAGATTTATGATGGATGAAAGATAAAAATGTGACTGTTAAAATAATGATTTTACATAATACTGGTTAAACATTCATAATCCAAAAATTTGAAATCTGAATTCTCCAAAATTCAAAACTTTTGGAGCACCAACATGACATTCAACAAAGTTTTGGATTTCAGATTTTCAACTTTGGGATTAAGGATGCTCAATTGGTAAAAATCTACGCAAATATTCCAAAAATCTTAAAAAGCACTAAAATACTGAAACACTTCTGATCCTAGATATTTTGGGTAAGGAATATTTAACTTGTACTTAAATCTATTTACAAATGTCCACATGTTTTTACATTAAAAGGTTATAGAATAGTGTTTATAGTATGATCATAATTTTTCTCTCAATGTTATTATGTTCTCCACTTCAAAGGACACATTCACAGTTAAATAATACATTCTTTTTTAAAAATTGACATAATATTTAGTGGCTGGCAGAATATTATATCTGGAAGTCTTTAAATCCAAGAGTAGATAGAACAGAGCACTCTACTTGCTGAAAAGACTTTACCCTTGTAAAAACCAATGATTTGATGAATTTCTTCATGTAAACTTTGGATATCCCACCAAGAAGAGTTATTTTGGAGACCAAGGCTAGCCCCCAAATGCTCCCACTAATGCTTGCCTTCCACAACAGAAATAAAAAATGTTTGCTCCAGGATCACAGGGTGGAACAGGAAACCTACTCTGCTTCTTTTGTGCTCCTCCAGTTTCCCATTTAACAATGGAAGGTAGAGATAAAAGATAGTAAGGGTTCATAAATATTCCTAAAAGACCCACAGCAGACTCTTGATTTCAGCCCCTAAGTCTCTGGTCTAGTAAAAGTTTTTAAGCCATCATTATTCATGTACCCCAAATAAACAAATTCCATTTACACTTTCATTTCACATGTAGGGTGTGGTTTGACTACTAAATCTAGTGTTAGTTTAAATGAGCCTACTGGTGATGTATCTTATATTCCAATAGTATGTAAAGAACTAGAAAAAAATCTAAATAAAACAAGTGTCCTTATTTTGTATATAATAGAGGGATACTTCTTTCCAAGGGGAAATAGAAAATGAAAGTTCATAGAATACTTAAGATAAAAATAATAGGAAGAACAATGTGTGTATATTTTATATAGAGAGACACACACACATAGTGTGTGTGTGTGTATTGGTACTAGGGATTGAACCCAGGAGCATTACACCTCTGAGCTATACCCCCAGCCCTACTTTTTATTTTTTATTTTGAAACAGGGTCTCACTAAGTTGCAGAGGGACGCACTAGGTTACTGAGGCGGGCCGTGAACCTGCGATCCTCTTGTCTCAGCCTCCCAAGTACTAGGATTACAAGCGTGCACCCCCACACCCCGTTAAGAGCAATGTATATTCTTAAATGCCTCAACAAATTAGGAGATAAACTCACCTGCTGAGAGTGAGAAAGTGGAGCTGGAATTGGAGTTAATGATTCCAGAAGTAAAAAAGGTTTAGAATAGAAATATACCAGCCGGGCGTGGTGGCGCACGCTTGTAATCCCAGTACTTTGGGAGGCAGAGACCGGAGGATCTGGGTTCGCGGCCAGCCTCAGCTCTTCAGCTCTCTCTCTCTCTCTCTCTACTTAGTGAGGCCCTCCACAACTTCGTGAGACCCAGTTTCAAAATAAAGTATAAAAAATAGGGCCGGGGGTATAGCGTGGAGGTAGAACGCCCCTGGGTTCAATCCCCGGTGCCGCAAAAAAAAAAAAAAATAGAAATATACCAAAGTCCAAAGGAAATGAACACTAGAATTGTTGTGTAGCAATGAGGAATCATTGAGTTTGAATGGCGGGCATCTTAAAGGTCTAATCAATATGGTTTAGTGATTTGTCAACCAATGCTCTGGAGCCCAGAAAGGGGAGCAAAGAATGCAGTAAGGGTAAAGTAATAAGGCTTAAGCTTTCATAAGAGGATCCCACAGGATTGTCAAGCAGGGAAATGACTAGGATGTTCTGGGGTGGCATATCAGCAACCTGATTGTAGGTTAGCAGGAGGTTCAAGCTTTAACCCAAGGTAGCTAGGAAAATAGAACATAAAATACTAAACCACCACTTCTGGAAGAATCAGGGAGTTGGACAGTTAAGTTGTGATCAAAGTTACAAAGATTATGGTTTAAAATAGTGGAGAAGAATTTTGGTGAGGCTAAGCCCCAAGGTATCAGCATGGGAGGCCTTGTTGACACAAACATTAATGATTGAGTAGGGACTGAGGAAATGTCAGATTTAGGAAAAGACATCAACATGAATGTTAACTCATCCAGGAGAACAACAAAGGGACATCAAGATAGGCACAAAAGGACAGTGTTAGTAACACATTTAAATAATCTAGAATTTGAGTTGTGTCCTGGAGATGTGACAGTACAGAGTTCTTGACGATAAGTCAATATAAATGTTGATTTCAAAAAGGAGTTTTATTCAGTAGTAGGGGCAGAAAATGGGTGACCCTTTGTAGTGAGGAGCAAGGACTCTTTCTGTGAAAGGTTATAGTTGCCTGGTCCAATATTAAAATTAATGAGCCCAAAGCCAAGAAAATGAAGAGGAGCCATTTACATATTTTCTTTGTTTTATTTTTCCCAATTCAACTTCTCTTCCCATGGCCCAGTAAAATGCTATTAAAATATTATTTCTCAACTTAAAATAACTATTAAAAATAGAAAACTACATAGATCATATATTTAATAAAAACTGTAAGAGTTTAAGGGAATTGGTACAATTCCTGGAGAATTAGTCAGACATTGATGGTGTTCCCTGGTTAACGTCTACTTTTCATATCTCAGCTGTAACATAAAAAGTTTTTTCTGAATTTCCCACCAAGCCATTTTCATATTGTCATTATTCTTTGACATTTGTTCAAATTTTGATGAATATATGTCTCCCACCCCCGACTCACACTAGATTATAGGTTCCATAAAGCAGTGACTATGAATTCTTTATTCCATATATTCCTATATCTGACAGATTGACAGATTGTTCACACCACAAAATGATTTTTGAGTGAATTAATGAATAGCATGTGTCTAAATTCCTTTATAGTTCTAAGCCAGGCAATATCCCAAGGTTTTAATGTTCAGTTTTGGGATATGGGATATACAGGATCTTTTTTAAAAGATTATAAAATTGGTTTATTGTAAAAGCAACTCAAGAATAACCAGTTAAAATCTTATTCCCATGCTGCCCAATACAACTGCCCAATACAACTTGAAACACTTTTACATTAGGAACAAGAACATAAAACAAGAAAGACCACATCAAGGCTGTCAGAAAGAGCAAGGACTCTTAGTTCTCCTTCAGGTCAGTGCAAAGGATATGATAAGATCAAAGAGCACTGCTCAGTGCTGCTACAACATTGAGGTAAAAACTGGGTAAATTAAAGTCATGAGGAAATGAAGACTACATATTCTTGTTTTGTGGGTGTATTTACAAGTGATTGAAATTTTAGGAACAACTGCTTTTAATGACAATAAGATGCAAAACAAGTTTTCACTAAACAGAAAGAAGTTTATAAAGTTTTCTATCAAGGTCCCAGTAACTCTTCACAACCTACTCCTACTTTCTACCCTCTGCCAAGCTAAAGCTACTCTGCTGATATAAGATGTGATCTTAATGTGCACTTATTGGCAAATTGCAGGCACTACTAAGTAGCTATGATCTTCTGTACATTAAAAACAAAAACATGCTGTATCATCCATGTACTCAATTTTGCATTCTAGTAGAATTTCATTATTGTTCTAAAACTCAATGCATCTGCACAGTGGTCTTCCTCCCACCCCCAGACTTAATTCAACATTGAATCTTTCTGCTGTTTTTTAAAATAAAAGACTTAGAGTCAATTATTATTGTGAATTATGGACCCATGAATCACTATATACAATACAGTGACTGCATTTTTATGAGCACTGAAAATACTTAAAACTTCTTCCACTTTTGTACTCCTCCAAATTGAAGGGCCAACACACCCAGATTCTGTAATTGAAAAAAAAAATCTTCTTTCCCAACCTGAAGCTTTCCACAGCAGTTTTAGCCAGGAAAAGAGATTTTGCCTGACATAAACCCTTGAAAATAAAAGCTTATTCTAGGAGCACTGAAAGATCCTTAAATCACAGAGGTGCCAGCTGGTGCCACTATAATTCATAACCATTACTTCATAGCTTATATTGAAGACTTAATTCATGCTCATTTTATTTCTTTAAAAAATACTCTTTGGAAACCATTTATTACTCCTGTAGACACATGCGCTAGCCATATCCTTCCCGTAAAAATAAAGATATAATTATCTCTATGTCTTTGCTAAATTCAACTACCAATATACAATTATTAGTCTGATCGCATTACCAGCTAACTCATGACTTCACAGTATTCTACATACCACCCAGTGTCAATTTTCAGCCTACAGAAGTAGGAGCAGGTCTTTTTAAGAACAATCTTATAGGTAACATTTCAATCTAGTCTTCAATGTATTCATTACAAATTCATTACTGAAGTACTAGAATGTACTTCCCAAACTAAGGCCAATTTCCAAAGCTACAGGAAGATGGGCTGCTGTGAAGTTCACTTCTGTTATGTAAACATGAACCAACTCAGCAACTTCCCATCAAGACGCACACAGATTAGTCCAGGGGGGAGAATAGCCATGTCTTTTTTGCTCCTTTCCAACTCATCAGATAGTATTTATCATGTGTCCAGAGGGCAAAGAATACTCCTCTAAGCACTATCCATAGTAATAGCCCTTTCTAGAGTACTAAACTACCTCAAAAATCTGCAAATCGCCCCAACCAGATTTAAACTACTGTGAGACAGAAACCACCAGCCATGTATTCTAAATGAATATATTCAAAGCTACCATTTTAAACATAAATTGTACGGTAGGGAAACCTGGGAGGAAAAACAAGATACATTCTACTATCATACATTATAAACATTTTAAGTCTGTGTGTGTAGAGAGAGAAAACAGATAATCAATATTTAAATAAGATGGTAAAAAACAGGAAATATAGATTTTACCAAAAGAACTATAATACCTGTCCCAAGCTACAACTATAAACAGATTCACTAAATAGTAATTTATCTAAATTCCAGCAAAACCCACCACCCAACCAAAAACAAAAAACAAAAAACACCCACAAAAATATCCACCCAAACCTAAAGTATGTGGCAATAATTAATACATTTCTATGGGAATTGTCTCGTGCCTTATAAACTCCTAAATAAAATCCAGATCACTATGTGACTAATGATAGCATGGGGGGGGGAACACATTGAAAGTAAAACAGTCTTCAGCCTTGGTTTTAGCTCTCTGGTCAAATCAGCATTAAGTACTTAATATCAGATACAACATTTTTGGCTTGTCGGATCAGTAAGACGTGTTTTTCCACTGGCCAAAGGCAGTTGAAGAAACAACTGCTTGAACAAACAATGCTGTTACATGAAGCATTTGACTTCCAAGTCTGAATATTCTGTTAAAATGATCAGTGAACATCTAACTGGGCAAAAGGAATGGCATCCATCCTCCAAACAGGCTTACTTCCCCCAGGACCCCACGCGAACAGTAGTTATAATAGCAAAAGAAAGATTTTTGGTTTTTGTAGGGTTGTGTGTGTGTGTGTGTGTGTGTGTGTGATTCTTTATGGCCAACTGTAAAAGGTCAGCACTAATGTTAACAGCAGCAATGAACAACAACAAAAAAAGAGCAAAAGAGTGGATGAAAAGATCTTGCAGGATGTCTGCTCACCTTTTTCTGTATTAGCCAGAAAATTGCAACTGGCTGATTTGGAAATTTTATGTATACAGGTCTCCTTAAATTCTCCACAGATTTAGAATTCTTTCTACCTGAGGGCTCTATAACCATGTAAAAATTTTTTCTTTATCTAGCTCGGTGGGAGACAAAGCAGACTCCATGTCATTCACGGTGTCGGGACTCAAAGGTTCCTGCAGACTGGGCATCAACTCTTTTTCTATGTTCATTCCATCTCCTTCCAGTGTCCCAGGGTCCACATTTGTCCTGGGGATGGCTTCAGGGTAGTCTGGGAAACGGCTCTGCCGTGAGGGCAGGGTGCTTTGGTCAATAGTCTCACCTGTATACATTTCATCAGCACTGTTCAGGAAGTTATCTGGGGTCCGAGGGACACTGTAGCTGCTCATGCTTGGTCCACTCGCTGTACTCTGGTCTTGAGAGTGATAGGTGCTTCTGTTAAAGGGATCTGAACGATCGATCATCATTGTTCCCAATTCCCGAGACATCGCAGGAGAAGATATTGGATTTTGAGTCCCACTGTCCTGCCCCCATGTTGGCAACTGGCTGTGGAGAGCTGATTTCTGCCAAAGCAGTTCTTCCTGTTTGAACCACAGACTCTCTTTCTCCATCTGCAGTTGTTGCTGCCGCATCTGTTGCTGCTGGTTGGAGTTGCCACCACCCATACCACCTCGCTGTGGGCCCTGGGGAGCCAAGGGAGGTGGCTGTTCCACTGAAGCACTTTGAATGATTCTCTGGCTCGTGGTGAAATGAGGGTCAAGCCTTGGGTCTTCCCAAGAGGTGATCTTATACTTATGGTTTACATAGTAAATTTTTCCATCCAAAGTCATGGCTTGTTCCCATCCATCATGAAGAATACCTGAGGGCAAGTTCATCGAATTCTGATGGACAGGTGGGGGCTGCAGCATCAAATTCTGATGCGTTGGTGGAGAGGTGGGGGCTGCAACATTCATCTGAGAGAGCATGTCCTTCCTGGGGTCCTGCCATGTTGTTGTGTGAGTGATGTGATTTAAGAAGTATCTCTGACCAGAAGATGTCTTGGCCATCTCCCAGCCTGCTGGCAGAGGCACGTCCTCAGGTATCTCAAAAGAAGACTGTGGAAGATGTTGAGCTGTGGGGGTAGCTGCTGGACCAGAGACTACTCCGGTGGAGGTCGGTGACCCCGGAGCAACGGCTTCCCGCTGCAGGCATGCTGGAGAGGAATGAGCTCGAACGTGCAGTGGAGTCGAGGCTTCTGCAGTGCCTGCTCCAGTACTGGCCTGTCGGAAGTGGAATTTGGGCTCGGGCGGTTTGAAGAAGGAGTCAGGCAGCTTCCGGAGCCTCATGGGCACAGTCTGGGGCACGTTGGCCATCCTGGGGTTCAAGACAGTGTTGAAGAGCTCCTCCAGGTCCGACTCTGAGTCCTCCCGCACATGCACGATCTGGTGCCCGGCCTGGGGCGTCTGCAGCACGGCCTGGGTCTCGGAGTGTACGGACAGCGGGCCCTGCCACTGGGGGTCCTGGGGGACGGGCTGAGACGGCGGTGGCTGCCGGGGATGCATGATATACAAGATCTAAAAAATGCAATGAATCAGAAGATCAAGAAAGAATCATTGATATCTGCACCTTCACTGTATAATTTGTAAAATTATTTAATAACATATTAAAAATATGAATGTGTCTCTATAATGGCATTATTGCAGCATGGATGGAAAGAAATCAAGATATTTTCCCAGACCTAGATTCTATTTTAGGTGTAACTACCCTAACCTACTGGGTCCCTCTGGAATCAGTGTGCCACCACCAGGCAGACACATTCTGACCCTGTCATATTTTTCCTCATGTGGTCTTGGTGGAGTTGATGCTAAAATCTAAACTGCCAAATAGACACAGGAGTCATACAGCTAATACATACGCAGCCGGGGTGTGACAATTTTAATGGTAATCCTTGGTCTGAATCTAAGGTGGAATGTTTAAGCTAAGATCAATGAAAAGCAGATGCTGAGACAGGAGGCAGTTGAGGGATATTTTGGAGAGATGATTCCTGTGTTAGCAAATCATCACTGGGTAGGCCTCTCTGATCTGAGCAATTTAACAAATGCAATAAAAAATATATAGAATACCTGACTATTGCTGATGTTTTAATTTGGTATACACTCTGGTCTTCAAATTGTCTAATGGGCTCTACAACAGTATCCCGAGGTACACGTTTTAATGTATGCAAAGGGAGCCTAAAGAAAATCACCTAAATTATAGGGATCACTTAGCAACATCACGTTTTCTTCTCATTTTTCTCTACAGTAACATGGTAAGGTATTAATGGAATTTAGACTGCTAAGTTCTGAGTTAAGTGAGTTAATAGTTGTTTGGCTTTAAAATTTCATTCCAAATTTAATTATGTTAATGATAGCTAATGTGTTTATTTACATAGAAATCAGTCTGCCCCTTGAGCTACTTCTTGACTGTTGACATTTAAATCTATTTTGCATAATCATTTTTATTAAGTATATCGATGACAAGATCTAATTAATTTATAAGTTTTCCTATTTATGCAAACCAAAACTTCCTTAGGGTGAATAAAATATATCAGATTCAATGCTATTGTACTCAATGTTAGCATCATAATGGCTTCTTTTCTTAAATCATTTATTTCGCTGTGGTCAAAGAGTATTCTCTGGCCGGGCGTGGTGGCACACACTTGTAATCCCAGTACTTTGGGAGGCGGAGACTGGAGGATCCCGGTTCGCAGCCAGCCTCAGCGCTCTCTCTCTCTCTCTTTCTCTCTCTCATCTATCTCTCTCTCTACCTAGTGAGGCCCTCCGCAACTTCGTGAGACCCGGTTTCAAAATAAAGTATAAAAACTAGGGCCGGGGGTGTAGCGCGGAGGTAGAATGCCCCTGGGTTCAATCCCCGGTACCGCAAAAAAAAAAAAAAAGTATTCTCTGAAATATTTCAATCCTTTGAAATTTGTTCAACTCATTTTATGATCCAAAATATGATCCATTTTGCTAAACATTCATGTGCTTTAGAAGAAAGGTGAATTCTGTGATTAGTGGCTCAGGTGTTCTACATACTATAGTTAAATCAAATTGCTAATTTTTGTTCAAATATTCTATACCTTATTTTATTTTTGGTCTGTTGGATAAATACATTTTTAAAACTAGAAGCCAGGAATGGTGGCACATATCTGTAATCCAAGTACTTGGGAGGCTGAGAGAGGAAGATTGCAGGTTCGAGACCAGCCTCAGCAACTTAGCAAGACCCTCAGCAACTTAGCAAGACCCTGTTTCAAAATAAAAAAATAAAAGGGCTGTGGGTGTAGCTTGAAGGTAGAATGCCTCTGGGTTCAAATCCCAGTACAAGAAAAAAGATTAGAGCCATTCTGGTATTTGGCCAAGCATAAAAGAAACATAGATAAAAAGCTACATAAACTGAAACATCAACAACTCTTAGAACCATCAAAGAAGTGAAGTCATGGAAAATTTCTGTGTTCCAAATTGGACTAATGAGTGAATACAGAGAATCACAATTTACCAGAGCAGAAACCGTGAGCAGTAGCCTCTGTGGGGACCAGGCCAGGGTAGGCAAATCTACTTTGTAATTGATAAATTGCTGGAGTCTTAATGTGGTCAAGTCTGAAAGATGAAAAAGTCCAGTGACCCGGTTATCGAAGGTCCCCAATACTTTTGTGGGTTCTAACTCCTGGAGCTATACCATGTTCTCATAGTGAATACCAGAGAAAAACTCCCTTATACCTGCAGCAGGGGGAAGGGAAACAAAACCATTTTTAAATACACCAGCGCATGTCCTTCTTCTTAACAAGGTCTTCCCTCAGGAGAAACTATCTCACTATGGCTTGACCTACTGAGGTCTTATCAGAGCCTCACTGACCTTAAAGAAGGTAAATACCCAAGTGCATCTCACTCTAGCTAATCCACGCCACACTATCCCATGCCACACAAGGGAATGGCGGGATGGGCAGCATGTGCGAAGGTCACAATCCAGAGGCGCAGGCTTGCTCAAAGTCTGAGGCCTTAACACAGAATTATAGAAGGCCTTCCTTCCCTATACCTTACCACCTCATTACTAAAGGCTTATTAATAGCAGTTTATATTGCCCAGCATATCATGTCTATCAAGAAAAAAAGCACAAGACATACTAAAAGTAAAAAATGTTAGCTGAAGAGACAGAGCAGGCATCAAAATCAGAACCAGATATGCAGGGATGTTGGCATTAACAGACCAGGGATGTAAAACAGCTATGATTGATGAGGCAAGGGCTCTAATGGGTCCATGTGACAGCAAGCAAGAAGAGATGAGCAATGTAAAGGGATATGGAAATCATAAGAAAGAACCCAAAGGAAACTCTAGAAATCACAAATCCTAACAGAAAGAGGATGCCTTTGATGGGCTCACCAGGGCACTTGACACATCTGAGGAAAGAGTCTCTGATGTTGAGGATAACTCAAAAGAAACCTCCGAAACTGAAAAGCAAAGCGAACAAAGACGGGGGGGGGGAGAATAAACCAGACCATCCCAGAACTGTGGGCCAACTATGAAATGTGTAACTTTCATATGGGAATATCAGAAGGACAAAAAAGAGAAAGGAACAGAAAAACGTTTGATTCTTTAATGACTGAGAATATCCCCCATATTAATAGACACAAAGCCACATCTAGGAAACACAGAAAACACCAAGCAGGAAAAGTGCCAGAAAAAAACTATACCTAGCCATGTTACTTTCAAACTACTGAAAAACAAACAAGAAAATCCTCAGTGAAGCCAGAGGAGAAACCACCTACAGAGGATCAAAGAATTACATATGACCTCTCCTCAGACACTATGTAAAGATGTGAGAGTAGAATGAAATACCTTCCCATAATGCAGCCTATGAAAGACACTGGGGCTTTCTGTTAGACCCAGAAGAAATGGGAGAAAGTCTCATGCTGACATGAAAATACTGTCAGAAGCCTAACTTATTTTATTAAAAGGAGATAGTACAATATCATAACAAGCAAATTAATGTTGCATATTCATACCTTCAATACATTGATACTGCAAAAGACATTGTAAAGCCACAACTTAGTGAGACCCTGTTTCGAAATTAAAATAAAATAGGGCTGGGGGTGTAGCTCAGAGGTAGAATGTCCCTGGGTTCAATCCCCAGGGAAGGAGGGAGGGAGGGAGAGAGGGAAGGAGAGAGTGAGGGAAGGAAAAAAGAAAGGGAAGGAAAGAAGGAAGGGAGGAAAGGAGGGCGAGTCACTCACGCTTCTGTAAATGTCAGAAAGCTTTGCAGTCAGTTCTCTATAACAAGCCTCACAAACAATAGGTTGTTCACATGGTTCTACAGTTTTTCATTTGTTAAGGATTTCAGTGCCTAAACTGAATTCAGAAATTTGAGGACCCTCCAACTGAAATGAATATTTGTAGGCATGCATGAACAGAGACTTAATAAAATCTTTTGGGAAAAATGATGCAGCTCTCTAGGTTAGGTGAGATCAGTTCAACACTGGTAGTTCAACAAAAGTGACGTGTCAGAAACGGAGAAGTCAGTTGAGTGCAGTGATGGTTGCTTTGCATTAAACTGGAGTTGATAGTTATGATTTCTACTTTTTATTTTTTTCAAGAAAACTTTCTATACCAACGTGATGTTCTGAGCCCTAAGATAAATAAGGCTGTCTCTCATTTAGATTGCAATCATAAAGATATTTTTTTTTAAAAACACTGCTCTTAGATTACAAGACACTCATATACAAACACCTGCATGTTGTTTGTTCCATTTCTCTAGTTAGAGAAGACACAGCATTCAGTTGTATGAAACCGGGCTCAGGCATTTAAGGCTAAATAGATTTAAACCTGAGGACATTTTGTTCTCTATAAACAGGAAGATTGTAACATCTCCATATAAAACAAGAACAATGAAAATAAAAATAAATCAATAAATATTAGAATTTTATTATTTTGTCTACCCCAAAGCATCTTGTTTTCTTACCATGGGAAAAGCAACAGTAACAGAGGTTATTTAAGGATTCACATCTTTGCCTTTTATTCAGAATATGCTTGTATTTTGGAAGGTGCTATGCATCACGAGAGTTATTTGTTTTCTGTGGTTTTTTTTTTGCGGTACCAGGGATTGAACGCAGGGGCGTTCTACCTCCGCGTTACACCCCCAGCCCTATTTTTTATACTTTATTTTGAAACCGGGTCTCATGAAGTTGCGGAGGGCCTCACTAAGGAGAGAGAGAGAGAGACAGGCAGAGAGAGAGAGAGAGAGAGCTGAGGCTGGCCGCGAACCCGGATCCTCCGGTCTCCACCTCCCAAAGTACTGGGATTACAAGCATGCGCCACCACACCCGGCTTACATGAGAGTTTTAACAACATCATAATTTGGGGTCTCTGGGCTACCTTGCCTAGGGTTAACTCAAGTACAGGGCAAAGTTCACAAGTTCACAAAATTCCCAAAAGACACCACTCTGAGGGAGGCATCGTTTCTTTGCAGTGATTTCTACTCAGCAGGAGCTTCACAGCTTGCTTCCCATCCTGAAGCTCACTGAAATTCAATTGTTTCCGAAGGAAGAAAGTGAATAGTAGGCTAGTTTTGTCCTTAAATAACTCAAGTGTATTCCCTGAAAATGATTCAGTCCTTCCTTGTTTTTGTATCTTCTCTCCCCCATTCCACCTGTGCCCCAATACAAACACAATCTATGGTAAATGGCTTTTTTTTTTTTTTCTTGCTATTAGTCAGAAAGATAGTATAGTTTGTCTTGGGTAGTTATGGCAACAATGGGGCCTAGAGGTAAGGGAAATAGAAGTTAGAACAAGAAAATAATTTCACATTAAATGAAGGCTTTTATATTACAACTTAAACTGAATGTGCTCTGAATCCTCTGAATTTTTTCAAGAACTGGGGACTGATTGCTCTCATCCAACTTTTGCAATGCTTTCTGAATTTACACACACACAGTTACAATTTCAAAGATTATTACTACCATACCTACATGATTAAAGACCATTTTATGAGTCAAGTATCAAGCCTTTTATTCTTAAGGGAAGAAAGACTAGAGGTAAGGATTTTCAATAGAACATTTGAAATAACTGAGATTTGAATAAAGAAAAAGTTTGATCTTTTAATCCAAGACTCAAGTAACAACATCCTTATTTTTCTTGTTTGTACTTTAACACTTGAACTTTTTCTGTAAACTGAGGATCCCCTGATCGCTTTTGTCATTTGACTGTCTCATGACAAGTTAGCAAAAGGCTCTGTTTTCTCTTTGGGACCAAGAAGGTTGAGAAGAGGAATAGCAAAATTCTATGGAAAGTTTACTATATTAGGCTTCTTCCTTAGATGAACTTGTAAGAGAAATACTAGTATTAACCATTTAGCTGAAGCAACAAAATCAAACTAATAAGAGAAATATTCGTATTATCCATTTAGCTGAAGAGAAGTCAGATAATTCTCCCAAGTTAGTAAGTGAAAGAATCAGAATTATAACCCAGGCCAAATTCCTCAAAGCCTCTTAGCCTTTCTCCTATATAGTCTGTACCATTTAACCTATATCTTTTTTTTCTCACCAAACTTGGAGTGTTTATTTCAATTTCTAAACTCTATTTTGAGTATCACTTCTTAGAAATTATAAAAATTCAATAAAATAAATTGAAAAATTCATGACATTGCTCTCTTTTTCTTTCCTATCACTGGCTGTTCACTTCTGTCTCCTAGTGTTAATTATTTCAGACCCCACCTGAATGGAATCGTTGCCATTGGCAACATCCACAAAATATTTACTCTGACTGTCTTAAAAATTAATCAAACAAAGTTCTAGGCTCTTTTGAATAAACTAATAAAGATATGGTTTAGGATTTGTTATGGTTTGGATCTGGGCTGTCCCTCAAAGATTCATGTGTTGAGGTCTTGATCTCCAATACAGCGGTGTTCAGAGGTGGGGCTTAGCATGCAAAGGGACAGGATCATGTGCTTAGCATGTGCAAGGCCCTGCATTCAATCCTTAGCACCACACACACGTACAGAATGCAAATAAAAGAAATCAAAGGTAGCAATTGTGAAGTTAGACAAAGGAAAACTTTAGGTAAATAAAATTAAATGAGGAAGATCATTTTACACCAATAAGCTTTTTAATTCATAATAAAATGGTGACTAACATTTTCTGTACTGGATAACGTTCTCTTATAATAGCAAATATGGAAATCAGAAAACACTACAGAAATTGGCAAAACTGACAGTATTAGAAGTCTATAATAGCCCCTCACTTGTATTTTGGCAAACTTAGTAGGCAAAAATTTGGCTATAGGGGATATTAGTGATATATTCATTTCATTTATATTATATAGGCAATTCAGAGTATATTACACACCGAGGGTATTGGCCTTTTAAAAATAAAATGCATAATTGCAAAATCAATACATTTGACTACATGAACTATCACAAACAAAATGAATAGTGAACTGAGAATAATATTTGGCATAAGTAATATAGAAAGGGAATTGGCTAATTTTTATAAAATTATCTATATAAAATTATTAAGAAAACACTAGCAACCCAATAGAAAAAATGGGTAAAGGACTGACTACCAATAGAATATAAATATGATAAAATATAAAATATTAAGCTTGTTATTCATTAAACATATAAATTTAAACAGCAATGAAATCGGAGGATGTCAACCCAATTAGTTAAATTTTATTAAACCAAGTGAGAATGTCAGTAGGCTACAAAGTCTCATTCATTGATGATGATATATATAGCTTTCTAGGCAATAATTGAAAAATTCCAGCCTTAATGCTCACACATTTCCTTCTTATTCAGTAGAGTATACATGGAAATGTTGCTAGTCCACAAAAGACTTAGGCATATGAATGCTCACTGAAATATTATTTATGAAAATAAAATATCCAAAACAATCCATAATCTCTTTTCTCAAACCCTTCGAAATTTTTTGGGAAATTTATCATTTTCTGGATTTTGGAATACATAGACTAAATCCCTGAGGGTTTCAGCCAACATTCAATAATCAAGCCCACTAATATATCAGCTATGAAATATCTCACTTGATGTGGGATAAATATTGGTAATAGCCTTACATCATTTCAGGTGGGTCTTACTTACAAAATAGGTGGCAAGTTCAGGTGCCCCATTTGGGTTACAAGAACATTTTTCATAGCCGTTTGATTTTTTAAATTATAGATAAGGAGCCAGGCATGATGGCACATGCTTGTAATCCCAGTACTTGGGAGGCTGAGACAGGAGGATCTGGGTTTGCAGCCAGCCTCAGCTACTTAGTGAGGCCCTCCGCAACTTAGTGAGACCCTGTTTCAAAATAAAGAATAAAAAATAGGGTTGGGGTTGTAGCCCAGAGGTAGAATGCCCCTGGGTTCCATCCCCGGTACCACAAAAAAAATTATAGATAAGGGACTAAGAAATTATAATAATGTAATATTTAAATTATAAAGAATCTACATAATAGATATGACTCAGCAAATCGAAATTACAGAATCACAATATTTGGTAGTTTAGGGAAAGACTCATGTATGTTAGTACAACCTTGTCACCTAAACCCTTGGGTGATTTCATCATTGTACGATCACAGAGTGCACTTACATGAACCCAGGTGGTATAGCTTACTACACACTGAAACTATACAGTATAAGCTATCATTCCAAGGCTGAAAACCTGTACAGTTCTTTATGGTACTAAGTACTGTAGGCAACTGTAACACAATGGTTAAGTATTAGTGTATCTAAGCATAGGATGGGTACAGTAAAAATACTAAGTGATAGTAATTTTTCAGTTCCATTATAATTTTGGGGGACCACCATAATATATGTGGTCTGGCATTGACCAAAAACATCATTATGTGGCTCATAAATGTATTTGAAATTGTGCATATAGTATAATTCCAATTTTTTAAAAATGTATTGGTGCATTGTAGTTTTACATAACATTATTTGGTCTGTTTCTTCCTCAAGCCTCCTTTTTCCCTCCTCTAGTTTTCTTCCACTAATCTCCTGGTCTCTCTCAGCTGATCTCACTTAGCATGATGTTCTCTAGTTTCATCCATTTTCCTGCAAATGACATAATTGTTTTTCTTTGTGGTTGAATAAAACTCCATTGTGTGCATATACCATATTTTTATTATCCATTTATCTATTGATAGACACCTAGGTTGGTTCCATAACTGGCTGCTGTGAATTGTGCTAGTATAAACATGGGTATTCATACATATGCCACTATAGTATTCTAACTAATTCTTTTGGAAAGATTTCAATTTTTAAAAATATTTGTATGCAAATAAAACATTCATATAAAATACTATAAATGTTAACAGTAGTCATCTCCAAGTACCAGGGTTACGGTTGATTGTTCTATTTTATTTATAGGCTTTATCTATACTTTCTAATTTTTTATAATGAGCATGCATTCCTTTTATCTCAGAAAAATACTTGGTTTTTAAAGAAACAAAAAGTTGGGGGCTTGGCTGGGAGTGTAGCTCAGTGGTAGAGCACCTACTTTACAGGCACAAGACTTTGGGCTTAATCCCCAGCACCAGAGAGAGAAAAAGAAAGAGAGACAGAGTCAGCTAACGTATGACCTAAAATGGCTCACATGTATTTAAGGTGTTATTAGGATAAATCTAAATAAGTGTTCTTTAAATCACATAAGAAAAACAGTACACATTGGCAAAAAAATTAATTTCTTGGCTATAAAGGCGATTAACAGCAATAGTGATTTACTAAGGGAAGTTCTGAGACCACCATCCCTGAAGAAATTTAAATGATTTCTAACTCCTGCCTATATGCTTTTATTTATCATAAAGATATAGTGTATGCCCCAATTTCCTCTTCTCACAGAATGCTGATAAATTGGTGATGGTGTGTTATATGGAGATTAAAGAAAAAGGGAGTAAGGAATGATAAATTTGCTTCAAGATTATTTTATTTTTTACCATTTTCTTTCTGAAATGTGGACAAATACAAAAAAGTCTTAATATATGTTCTCAGTAAAATACATAATTGTTTTAAATGCTACGAATATACACTAGATTCTCATTATGAACCTTCCTAGTCTCTCAGCATTTTAGTTCTCAGTCAAAAATGTTGACCAGTGGCTTCTAAGTGTTTCTATTTAACATATATCTCAATCAAAGCTCTTGATTTCAGTATTACCATGAGTGGCTCAGTCTCTCCAAAGAGACATGCTCTCCAAAAAACATGGGAATTAAAATATATTTTTAAGTCTGTCTCACAATAGACTCTCCCAGAGAAATATTCCTCTGATAGAGGACTAATGTCTAAAATATACAAAGAACTTTAAAAATTTATCACTAAAAAAAACCCAATCATAAATGGGCAATTGAAATGAATAGAAACTTCTCAAAGAAGAAATACAAATGGCCAATAAATATGTAAAAAAAAGTTCAACATTAGCAATCAGAGAAATTCAAGTCAAAACTACACTAAGATTAGAATGACAATCATCAGAAAAACAATAATAAATGCTGGTGAGGATATGGGGAAATGGGAATGCTTATACACAGTTGGTAGGATTGATAATTAGCACAGCTGCTATAGAGATAAGTATGGAGGTTCTTCAGAGATTGTAATCCCAGTACTTGGGAGGCAGAGACTAGAGGATCTGGGTTCACTGCCAGCCTCAGCTACTTAGTGAGGCCTCTGCAACTTCTTGAGTCCCGGTTTCAAAATAAAGGATAAAAAATAGGGCCAGGATCCCCGGTACCGCAAAAAAAAAAAAAGTATAAAAGAGGGTTGGGGTGTAGCTCGGAGGTTGAATGCCTCTAGGTTCAATCCCCAGTAAATAACATGCATATGCTCATGCTCTCTCCCTCTCCCTCTCTCTTGTTTGTGATAGCTAGCCAGGGGGAGGTTAGGCTGCCCTATCCTGGGAGATCAGTGTAGACATTGTAGGGGAATATTACCTCCGAGTTATACCCCCAGCCCTATTTGTTTTATTCTTTATTTTGAAACAGGGTCTCACTAAGTTGTGGAGGGCCTCACTAAGTTGCTGAGTCTGGCCTCGCACCCGGATCATCCCGTCTCCGCCTCCCACGTAGTGGTATTACAAACGTGGGCCACCATGCCTGGCTAGCTAATCGTGCTTAGCAAAATATTCTCTATTTTCATGCAAGTGACATAATTTTGTTTTTTAGGGCTGAATAAAATTCCATTGTGTGTATATACCATAGTTTTGTAATCCACTTATCTATTGACAGACATCTAGGTTGGTTCCATAATTTGGCTATTGTGAATTGTGCTGCTATAAACATGGATATGCATGTATCACTATAGTATTTTGACTTCATTTCCTTTGGAAAGATACCCAGGATTGGAGGTTGGTATATGGTCGTTCCATTCCACGAAGTTGCAGAGGGCCTCACTGAGTATCTGAGGCTGGCCCGGAACCCAGATCCTCAGTCTCAGCCTCCCAAGTACTGGGATTACAAGCGTGCACCAACTTCGTGAGACCCGGTTTCAAAATAAAGTAAAAAAAATAGGGCCGGGGGTGTAGCTCAGAGGTAGAATGCCCCTGGGCTCAATCCCCGTACCGCAAAAAAAAAAAAAGAAGACTTGATGAAGGAAATAGTTCAAATAATGCTATGTTCATATATGAAGTTATCAATATCAATTTCAATATGCATAGGGAGGAGGCGGAGGGAGCAGGGTGGGACCTGGAGGAAACACACCAAGTGCTGTGTGCATGTGTGTTTCTATCTCTCTGAACCTCATTATGATGTATAATTATGATGCACCAATAAAAGTATACTTAAAGACTCTCTCCCAGAAGATTCAAGTGTTCAGTATTTGTTCCATTTCCCCAATCTTGTTGGGACTATTTAAAATCTCATCTTGATAGACCACACTCACCACTTGACTCACAGTGGGAGTTAGGAATTTGTTGAGTGAGTACTAAGCAGCTAGTTTAGATCCATGTAACACACACCTCTTGCTTACCCATATCAAGTTAATGATTTGCATTCTCAGTAAAGAAACATTCAGAAGGCGCTCTCTAATCTTCCAGAAATATTCCCCCACAATGTCTACACTAATCTCCCAGGATAGGGCAGCCTAACCTCCCCCTGGCTAGCTATCACAAACAAGAGAGAGGGAGAGGGAGAGAGCATGAGCATATGTATGTTATTTACTGGGGATTGAACCTAGAGGCATTCAACCTCCAAGCTACACCCCAACCCTCTTTTATACTTTTTTTTTTTTTTTGCGGTACCAGGGATCCTGGCCCTATTTTTTATCCTTTATTTTGAAACCGGGACTCAAGAAGTTGCAGAGGCCTCACTAAGTAGCTGAGGCTGGCCGTGAACCCAGATCCTCCGGTGTCTGCCTCCCAAGTACTGGGATTACAAGCGTGTGCCACTGCGCTCAGCTATACTTTATTTTGAAACAGGGTCTTGCTAGGTTTTTGAGGCTGGCCTTGAACCTGCCATCTTCCAGTTTCAACCTTCCAAGTACTGGGAATATAGGCATGAGCCACCACACCTGACCACAAATAACTTTTTTGTGTGGTATTGGGGATAGAACCTGGGGACTTTCTACCTCTGAGTTACACCCCCAGTCTTATTTTATTTTTTATTTTGAAACAGCGTCTCCCTAAATTACCATGTGCCAGCCTCAAACCTATAATCCTCCTGTCATAGCCTCCCGAGTAGTAGGATTACAAGCATGTACCACCACATCTGGCTCACAAACATTGTTTATTTGTCAAAAGGCTTGTTGCATCTTTTTGTTTTGCATAATCTTTAGTTTGATTTAAGTCGGATCAACATAAATTGGCATATGGAAGCCTCTAGTGGTATTTTGGAAGTTACGGGAGAAAGCATATGAAAGGGTTATAGCATTTGTAACTTACTAACGTCCTTAGAGAAGATAAACTTGGAAGAATAAAGCATATTATAGTTGCAGTCCCTGAATAACAGAAAGCTAACCACTTAAAGTTGTAGGCCCTATAAATATAATTAGCAATCGACAACCAAGGACACCTGGGGACCTGCTGGGCTAAGCAGTGGTAGGCTGGAGCCAGCTTGCACTGGTTTAGGAAAACCATCACACCCACCTCTTCCTGATTCTGTATTCAGTAGTGTCATGGTGGAAGTTTAAAAGTGGCTGTGGTTGGAGTGGTTAAACCACAGATATTGTCAAACATTACAAGTCAGGGCTATTTTTTCCCCTGAAGTAGTTGTTAAGCATTTCTTGCACATCATTAACTAAGATGTATAGTTTTCAGAATACTTAATTAGTGGTAGGTATGACTCTCTCAAAGTCAGTGTTAAATAATAAAAAATAAATAAGTAAACTGAGGTTTTGAGTCCCCAATTCAAATAATAGCTGTGCTATCTCAAGCAAAACAATCAACATTAGCTGGAAATGGGTGCTAAGAGCAGGTAAATAAGAAATGTGGTATACAGTTCCCCCTTGATAATGAGAAGCAATGAGACCTCTGAGGTATTGGAGAAGGCATATCCTGCTTGAAGGCTACTTAATCCAATCCATTTCTGAGAGAATCCTATGACCCCATGCTGTCAAGATAGCAATACAATTATTTATATATCGCACCAATTAATCAATCTTATGAGCAGTGGTCAACAAACTAAGGCCTGAAGGCCAAATCCAGGCACTGCTTAGATTTCTTAGTTTTATTGCAACACATTTTTCCTCATTCATTCATGGATTACTCATGCATCATCTGGCTTTTTCACATCAAAATGGCAGAATTGAGGAATTGTGATAAAGACTGTCTTGCCCACAAGGCCAAAAATAATTGCATCTGGCCTTTTATAACAAAACAAAAATGCTGACACCTGCTTAGGAGAATTGATGAATGTTTGTCTTAATAGGATGAAGGCACATGTGGATGTGTCAAGAGGACTTCTTCCCATCGATAATAAGTTCCAAGAATAAAAATATGATTCAGGGCAGAATGAAAGGTAAAGGAAAACTCAAGAGGTTGGAATCATGACCAAACTCAACAAATTGAGGTTATTTAGGAAGAAATGTAATGACCTGATCTTAGCTTTTTTAAAATGAACATAAGTTTGCTTTATATTTTCAGAAGGACTTGGGAAAGTTAGGTAACTAAAACTTAAAAATGAAACATTGCCACTAAATAAAGCCAGTATAGTCTTATACAATATTAGAGTAGGTTAAAAGAAATTTCAGTCAATTACTTTCAGTGTGATTCCACTTAAGAAATTCATACATATTTAAATGCTTAGAAAAACTGAAAGATATTTAGAGAAATGTTTAAGGTGGTTCTACCAGGGTTTGGAGATTAGAGGTAGTTTCCTATTTTCTTCTATTTCATTCTCTATTCCATACTTTTTTACAGTGCACATCTATTACTGAATGTGGATTATTTTATGACATTTTTGAGGTAAAATCAGTGTCCAGATTAAAAGTTTGTGAAATGTGAATATACTTAACACTTTGAACTGTACACTTAAAAATGGTCAAGATGAGCCGGGCATGGTGGCGCACGCTTGTAATCCCAGTACTTGGGAGGCAGAGACCAGAGGATCCGGGTTTGCGGCCAGCCTCAGCTACTTAGTGAGGCCCTCCACAACTTCGTGAGACCCGGTTTCAAAATAAAGTATAAAAAAATAGGGCTGGGGGTGAAGCCCAGAGGTAGAACACCTCTGGGTTCAATCCCCAGTACCGCAAAAAAAAAAACAAAAAAAAAAACGGTCAAGATGGCAGCTTTTGGTATGTATGTTATATCACACATTCTTAAGAGAAACATTCTACAGAGAAACAGGATAGTATAATGAGATGTCAGCTCACTAAGTACTATGTCATTCGGGCAATTTATGTAACCTATTTGAGCTTTGTTTCTCATCAATCAAATGAGGTTAATGAGAGAATTATTTTAGTCAGGATTCTTGAGAGAGAACCCGTAGGATACCTAAAGACATGAAAAGGATTTACCGGGTGAACTGGCTTACTTGGTTGGGCAGCGGAGAAGTCCTGGAATAGGCCACCTACATGCTGGAAAACTGGGAAAGCTGGCAGCGTGGCTCAGGCCTCGTCCAAAGGCATCAGAATGAAGGAAGCCAAGAGTAGAATTTTAGCCTGAGAGTGAAGGCCCTGGAGCTGGGCTGGGAGCGGGAGGCTGATGTGAGCCTTTGAATCTGAGGGGCAGAGAACTTGGAGTTCTGATGTCCAAGAACAGGAGGAGAAAGACGTCCTTATTCAGGAAGAAAGCGCAAATTTGCCCTCCCTCCACCTTTTTATTCTATGTGAGCCTCCAGCTGATTGGCTAGTGCCCTTCCACATGGGGGGGGGTGAATCTTCCCTCTCAGTCCACTGAATCACACAGCAGTCTCCTCTGAAGACACCTTCACAGACACACCTGGGGCGGCCCAATCATTCTCATCAAAATCAAAACCACCTGGGTTTCCCCTGCAGCAGAAGAGGAACAGGCTCAGTACCTACTGAAGTGTTGAAAGGAAATCGTACTTTGTCTGCTGAGTATTCCTTAATTACTCAATTTGGCACCCCAACGCAACCATCACAAAACTATATACTATAATATATGCAACTGTTTCCTGTTGGTACACAGAGTAATATTCTCTGCATTAGACAAACTTACTATAGATCGTCTCTTGCTTCAGTAAAACAAAACAACAATGAAGTCTAATAGACACTGGCTCTACTGTAGATGCAGAGTGCTGGAAAGAGTCACTAGCAACCTCACAACAACAAAAACAAAAGATGGACAAGCTGAAATCTTGTGAATTTCTTAAACCTGTCATGGAGCTGAAGTCATAGACCAATTAATGAGTCTGAATTCTAAAGAAAGCAATTTCAGAAGGGAGACATGGGATGTAAGCCCTTGCATACCTGTGGCAAATGAAGTCTCACATCAGTAAGGATATTTCAGCTGTTGACAAGCTGGAAGAAGCTGAGTGTGGGTTAGTGAGAGAGTATGGACCACAGATATAGGTGAAGTTCTCACATCTGCTCCACAGACCCCACGAGAAACTCACAGAAAAGACTGATGAGAGCCCCAAGGAAGTGCCCCCTGCAGTACAAGCCTGAGAGGACAGCAGTGGCTACTGCAGGATGGTGCCTGGACTAGGGTGCAGCAGGAGAGGTGTCTAGGGTGCAAAATTTGTAAAGAGGAACGACAATAACTATTAGAAAGACTATGCAAGCCAGAAGACACTTGTGTGATATTTTTAAAGTTCTGAACAAGAAAACTCTCAAACCAGATTTCTATATCTAACAATATCTTTCAAAATGAAAGAAAAAAGACTTTCTAGATAAACAAAATTTGTGGAATTTATTGCCAGTAAATATATATTAAAGTTTTGAAGAAAATGCTTTAGGCAGAAATAATGTTATCAGACAGAATCTTGATCTGTACAGCAAATAAAAGCACTGAAAATGAAATAAATGAAACTAAAGTAAAATCCTTTTAAAAATATTTAATTGGTCTACAATGGAGCAGAATAGAAGACTCGGAAAAAAATCTGCACACTTACAGCCAATTGATTTTTGACAAAAGAGCCAAAAACATACACTGGCAGAAAGATAGCCTCTTCAACAAATGGTGTTGGCAAAACTGGTTATCCATATGCAGAAAAGTGGAAATAAACCCCACTTTCTCACCCTGCACAAGAGTCAATTCAAGATGGATCAAAGACCTGTACATTAGACCAGAGACCTTGAAGCTACTTGAAGAGGGAATAGGTCCAACTCTTCAAAACATAGGCATAGGCAAAAACTTCCTCAACAAAACCCCAAAGGCACAAGACATTAAAAAGAGGATCAATATGTGGGATTGCATTAAACTGAAGAGCTTCTGCACAGCAAAGGAAACTATCAAGAATCTTAACAAAGAGCCGACAGAATGGAGAAGATTTTTGCCAGCTGCTCCTCTGATAGAGGACTAATATCTAGAATATACAGATAACTCAAGAAACTCACCGATAAAAAAAAACAGCCCAATCAAAAAATGGACAAGTGAACTAAATAGACACTTCAAAAAAGAAGAAATACAAATGGCCAATAAATGTATGAAAAAAATGTTCAACATCATTAGCAATCAGAGAGATGCAAATCAAAACTACCCTGAGGTTTCACCTAACCCAATTAGAATGGCAATCATTAAAAACACAAACAATAACAAATGCTGGCAAGGATGTGGAGAAGTAGGAACTCTAATACACTATTTGTGGGATTGCAAATTAGTGCAACCACTTTGGAAAACAGTGTGGAGGATCCTCAGAAGACTGGGAATGAACCTACCATATGACCCAGCAATACCACTTCTGGGTATCTACCCAAAAGAATGGAAACCAAACTACCAGACTGATGCATCATACCTATATTTATAGCTGCACAATTCACAATTGCCAAACTATGGAACCAGCCAAGATGTCCATCAACAGATGAATGGATTACAAAACGATGGGATATGTACACAATGGAATTTTACTCAGCCATAAAGAACAAAATTATGTCATTTGAAGGGAAATGAATGGAATTGGAAAACATTATGCTAAGTGAGATTAGTCACAAAAAGTGAAAAGCCCTATTTTATTTTTTATTTTGAGACAGAGTCTCACTAAATTGCAGAGGGCCTCACTAAGT
>PVJS01020917.1:0-12277 GCA_004027185.1 Glis glis
AGAGAGAGAGAGATAGAGAGAGACAGGGAGAGAGAGAGAGAGAGAGAGAGAGAGAGAGAGAGCTGAGGCTGGCCGCGAACCTGGATCCTCCTGTCTCTGCCTCCCAAAGTAGATAATTTTAATTTTAAAAAATTGAAGCCGGGCATGGTGGCACATGCTTGTAATCCCAGTACTTGGGAGGCTGAGACTGGAAGATCTGAGATCGCGACCAGCCTCAGTTACTTTGTGAGGCCCTCTGCAACTTAGTGAAACCCTGTTTCAAAAAAATAAATAAATAAAAAATAGGGCTGGGGGTGTAGCTCGGAGGTAGGAGCCCCTGGATTCAATCCCCAGTACTGCAAAAAATAAAAAATAACTAAAAATAAAAATTGGAGGACTGAACCCAGGCACATTCTACTTCCGAGCTACAACCCAACCCTTTTTATTTTTTGTTTTGAAACAGGGTTCTGCTAAATTGCTGAGACTAGCTTCGAACCTGCAATCCTTCTGTCTCAGTCTCCAAAGTCCTGGGATTACAGGGGTGTTCCACGATGCCTAGCAGCTTATAGTTAATGTTATTCTCCCTTCAACTCATTTATATTTTCCAAATGTTTATCATATGATATATATTTGCAAGTAAAAGAAAACACATACTTTGAATGGCCTTAGCTCACAGGGCCCTGCCTGCAGCCTCCTGCAGGGGCAAACACAGGGGCAGGGGCAGCGGATGCAGCAAGTTCCTTCCGGCCTCCAGAGATCTGGCCCAGCCCAGCGGAAGGCTGGCACTGCCAGCAAAGCACTTAGCAGGTCTCTGCCGAGCGCTCCATTAGGCTGCCCTGAGAACGCAAGAGCTGCTCTGAGAGCCAGGGCCGGCCCAAGCCCACACAGGAATCATTGCAGTGTTGCCCTGAGAGAAGGGGACCATTGCCATGATTGTGAACAGAGATCCTTCTCTGTATAAACACTCCATGTTGCCAGGAACAGACAGTACTGCAGAGACTTTTTTTATTTTTTATTTTTTATTTTTTATTTTTTTGTGTGTGTGGTACCAGGGATTGAACCCAGGGGCATTCTACCTCCGAGCTCCACCTCCAGCCCTATTTTTTATTCTTTATTTTGAAACAGGGTCTCACTAAGTTGCAGAGGGGCCTAAGTAGTTGAGACTGGCCGCTAACCCGGATCCTCCTGTCTCAGCCTCCCAAGTACTGGGATTACAAGCGTGCACCACCACGCCCAGAACCCCCAGCCCTATTTTTATTTTATTTTATTTTATTTTTGCGGTACCGGGAGATTGAACCCAGGGGCTTTTTACCTCGGAGCTACACCCCCGGCCCTATTTTTTATACTTTATTTTGAAACTGGGTCTCACAAAGTTGTGGAGGGCCTCACTAAGTAGCTGAGGCAGGCTGCGAACCCGGATCCTCCGGTCTCCGCCTCCCAAGTACTGGGATTACAAGCGTGCACCACCACGCCCGGCTCCCATCCCTATTTTTATGCTTTATTTTGAAACAGGGTCTCCCTAAGTTGCAGAGGGCCTCACTAAGTAGCTGAGGCTGGCTTTGAACCTGTGATCCTCCTGTCTCAGCCTCCCAAGTACTGTGATTATAAGAGTGCACCACTAGGCCTGACCCACAGAGGCATTTGTACTAAAACAGACTCAACTCATGTTTAACTTCACTCAAAATTTTGTGTGCCTTTTTTTGAGTATTGATTACAAAATGCATGTGTCCAAAAACTTAGAATGTACACGGGAGGATCGCAGGTTCGTGGCCAGCCTCAGCTACTTAGTGAGGCCCTCCACTACTTAGTGAGACCCTGTTTCAAAATAAAGAATAAAAAATAGGACTGGGGGTGTAGCTCGGAAGTAGAATGCCCCTGGGTTCCATCCCCAGTACCGCAAAAAAAAAAAAAAATTAATATAAAATTACTTGGTTCCAAAACTTCTAAATAAATTATGATAAATATTTTGGCAAATTTCTTTCCAGATTTTTTTCTTTTGACCTAATTGGGGCCATACCATGCACAGCCCCCAGTCTGGCTCCATATCTTTATTTTATCATGGTAAAATATGCATAATATAAAATTTATCTTTGTGTGTGTGTGTGTGTGTGGTACTAGAGATTGAACACAGGACCATTCTACCTCTGAGCTACATCCCCAGCCCTACTTTATTTATTTATTATTTAATTTTTTATTCTGAAACAGGGTCTCACTTGATTGCTAAGGACCTCACTAAGTTGCTGAGACTGGCCTTAAACCTGCGATCCTCCCGTCTCCACCTCCCAACTACTAGGATTATGGGTGTGCACCACCATGCTGGCTAAAATGTATCATTTTAATAATTTTTAAGTGTACAGTTCTGAGACATTAAGTACAGTGTCCTCACATCGCCGTGCAATCATCACCACCGTCAATCTCCAGGACAAACCTTATCTTCCCAAGCTAAACCTATTGCACACGAACCCCCGTTCTCCCTCCCCCAGCCCCGGCAGCCACCGTTTCACTCTCTGTCTCTAAGTCCCTCGTGGGTGGGGTCACACAGGATGTGTCCTTGGTGTCCGGCTTCTTTCACTTGGCGCAATGTCCTTGAAGTTCATACTGAAGCTTGTGTCAGAATTAGTTTCTTTCTTTCTTTCTTTCTTTCTTTCTTTCTTTCTTTCTTTCTTTCTCCTTCCTTCCTTTCTTTTCCCTCCTTCTTTCTTTCTTTTTTTGGTACTAGGGATTGAGCCCAGGGTCATTCTACCTACAAGCTACACCCCCAGCCCCATTTATTTTTATTTTGAAACAGGATCTCACTGAGCTGCTGAGGCTGGTCTTGAACCTGCAATCCTCCTGCCTTAGCCTCCCAAGTACTAGGATTACCAGCATGTGCCCTCATGCCCAGCCAGGATTTCCTTAATTTTTTAGGCTATTGTTGCTTGTATGCACACACCTCCCTTTGTTTATGCACACATCCATCTGTGGACATTTATGTTGGTTCTGCTGCCTTGGACACAACTGCATAAATACCAGTTGAAAGCCGGCGTGGTAGCGCACGCTTGTAATCCCAGTACTTGGGAGGCTGAGACAGGAGGATCGCAGGTTCGAAGCTAGCCTCGGCAACTTAGAGAGGCTCTCAGGAACCTAGTGAGACCCTGTTTCCAAATAAGAAATAAAATGGGACTGGGGGTGTAGCTCCAAGGTAGAATGCCTCTGGGTTCAATCCCCAGTACCAAAACAAACAAACAAACAAACAATCTTTCCTCCCTGTTCATTTGTAACTTTTTGTCTGACACTGAGAAACTGGCTCTCATTATTTATAATGTATCTGTTTATTTATTACACTTATGGTTTCAAAATTGCTAACCCATTCCTCTGTGAGAAACAAACTTACCAACTACAGCCTCAGTGTTTATGTGAGTTCTTTTTATCTTTAGTATCTTTTATAGTATCCAGTGAAACACTGTTTTTCAAAGTTGCTCAGATTAGCTTCTTCCCTCCTCCTCCACCACTTTCAGCCAGACTGTATCATGCATTTGTAACATGGAGTTATTTGGTTCTAGCTGCATTTCTCAGCAGGATCCTGGAATATGGTGCTCCATTTAAAACGTCTGCATACTTGTAATCCCAGTACTTGGGAGGCTGAAGCAGGAGGATTGCAGGTTTGCCGCCAGCCTCAGTTACTTAGTGAGGCCCTCTGCAACTTAGTGATACCCTGTTTCAAATTAAAGAATAAAAAAAATAGGGTTGGGGGTGTAGCCCAGAGGTAGAATGCCCCTGGGTTCAATCCCTGGTACCACCAAAAATTTTTAAAAATAAATAAAAATAAATAAAAATAAAATGTCTGCATCAAGCCCACCCTGTGGAGCACAGCTTCGTATGTATTTGACTGTGTTTCTGGGTTTCCTCTCCTGTTCCACTGCTCGTCTGGCCTCAGTATGGGACACAATGACACTATATCATTACAGAGGGATAGAGGATGCTTTAATATCTGGAGGCTGCCGAGCATGGTGGCACACACTTGTAATCCCAGTACTTGGGAGGCTGAGACAGGAGGATCGCAGGTTCACGGCCAGCCTCAGCTACTTAGTGAGGCCCTGTTTCAAGATAAAAAATAAAATAGGGCTGAGAGTGTAGTTCAGAGGTAGAATGCCCCTGGGTTCCATCCCCAGCACCAAAAAAAATGGAGGCTGGTCGCGCTCCATAGCTTTTCATTCCTTGGCTTCCTCATTATTCTTTCAGGTTTCATTTTTCCATATGAACACGTGTATTGACTTTTCAGGCCTCATTAAAAAAAGAGCTGTGAAATTCTTGTGGGATTACATTAAATTGATACAACTGATTTTATTTATTTATTTATTTATTTATTTATTTATTTATTTATTTTTGTGCTGGGGATTGAGCCCAGGGGATTCTACCTCCAAGCTAAATCCCTGGCCCTTTTTTTTTTTAATTTTGAAACAGGGGCTCACTAAGTTTCAGAGTCTGGCCTGGAACCTGGGATCCTCCTGTCTCAGCCTCCCAAGTTCTGAGATTATGGACATGTACCATGACACCCAGCTTAGAAATCTTTTGTGGTACATAGAACTGCTTTTTAATGGAAAGCTCAACTACTTCTGACATGTTTGTATACTAAAATTACAATTAAATAATAACACCAAGTGAGTTCCTTTATGCTTTCTCAATTTATTTCTTCACACCTGATTTCTTTACAAAAGCATTTCAGAAGACCATCATAAAGAGCCATTTAAATGTCCCCTCTTCTGCCAACTTGTCAGCGTGAAGACTCTAACCTCTCTGAAAGTAAAGTATCACTGTGTGTGTGTGTGTGTGTGTGTGTGTGTGTGTGTGTGTGTGTTTTACTAGGGATTGAACACAGGGGTTTTCTACCTCTGAGTGAACCCCAGCCCTATTTTATTCTTCATTTTGAAACAGTCTCGCTAAGTTGCTGAGGGCCTCGCTAAGTAGCTGAGGCTGGCCGCGAACCCGGATCCTCCCGTCTCAGCCTCCCAAGTACTGGGATGACAAGTGTGCGCCACCACGCCCGGTGAAAGCATTACCTTTTGGCAGCTTGCACAAACTCCTCACTAGCTGCAGCCAGTTCCTCTGCCGTCTTCTCCAATGAGGCAAACGCTTCGTCCTTGACATCTTTCCTCTCCACGGAGACGAGCAGGTGGCAGAGCCGCAGGGTCATGGGTGAGACGATGCTCTCCACGGCCTTGCTCTGTATCCCTAAGCCGGCATCGTCAAAGAGGAAGGACTCCGTCTCTCCTGGTCCCTGAGCAGAAGTGAGGGCGAGGTTGCAGGTCAGGCTGAGTGACATGTTAACGCCCTTCTCCTTGGCTTGAGGTTCACTAATGTGATTTCTATGAATGGAAAAATCTATAAGATATTAAAGGGATAAATAGGGGTTATTTTGGGGACTCTACAAGTACAGATAGGTCGTGACTTCACAGAAACACGTGAAAAAGTGGAATAAAGACACAGGATGCTGTGTGCACGTATATTCGTGTCACATTGAACCTCATTATAATTTATAATTACAATGTACCAATAAGAGTATATATATATATATATATATATATATATATATGTTTTTGTTTTTGTTTTTTTGATGCTGGGGATTAAGCCCAGAGGCATTCTACCTCCAAGCTACACCCCCAGCCCGATTTTATTTCTTATTTTGAAACAGGATCTCACTAGGTTGCTGAGAGCCTCACTAAATTGCCAAAGCTGGTTTTATTTTTATTTTTTGTGGTACTTGGGATTGGCCCCAGAGGCATTTTACTACTGAGCTAAACCTCTAGCCCTATTTTATTCTTTATTTTGAAAAAGGGTCTCACTAAATTGCCGAGGGCCTCACTAAATTGCTGAGGCTGGCCATGAACCTGTGATCCTCCTGTCTCAGCCTCCCAAGTACTGGGATTACAAGCGCATGCCACCATGCCCGGCTTTTCAAATTTTATTTTGTGTTTGTGTGTGGTCCTGGGGATTGAAACTAGGGGTGTTCTACCTCAAAACTACACCCCCAGCCCTATTTTATTTTATATTTTGATACAAAAAAAGATAGAAAGCTGAGGGTATACCTTGGAAGTAGAATGCCCCAGTACCACAGAAAAAGAAAGAAAGAAGAGAAGCCGGGCGTGGTGCTGCACACTTGTAATCCCAGTACTTGGGAGGCTGAGACAGGAGGATCAGGGTTCGCGGCCAGCCTCAGCTACTTAGTGAGACCCTCTGCAACTTAGTGAGACCCTGTTTCAAAATAAAGAATAGGGCTGGGGGTGTAGCTTGGAGGTAGAATGCCCCTGGGTTCAATCCCCAGTACCGCAAAAAAAAAAAAAAAGAAAGAAAAAGAAAAAGAAAAAGAAAGAAAGAAGGATAGGAAGAGACAGGGTCTTGGTAGGTTGCTGAGAGTTTTGCTATATTGCTGAGGCTGGCCTCAGAATTGCGATCCTCCTGTTTCAGGCATGTACCACCACACCTGGCTCCTATAGGCTGTGTGTGTGTGTGTGTGTGTGTGTGTGTGTGTGTGTGTGTATAACTGGGGATTGAACCCAGGGGCACTCTACCTTCGAGCTACACCCCCAGCCCAATTTTATTTTTATTTTTGAAACAGGGTCTCACTAGGTTGATGAGAGTCACTACTCGCTAAGGTTGTCCTTGAACCTGCAATCCTCCGGTCTCAGACTCCAAAGTACCGGGGTTACAGGCATGGTGCGCACCACCAGGCCTGGCTCACTATAGGCTTTTTCTGAAGAATAATTCTTCAGTGCCCCCATCTTGCCTCCAAACCCCTGTCTCTAGCTCCATTTTCAGGGAAATTGAGCTTAGACCCTTCTCCTGGCTGCGTGGATGGATTTAGAGAGGGCAGATCACTGTGGCAAGTGCTGACTGCCATTTTGCACCCACAGGGTGCCTGCATAGAGCCAGCACTCAGGAAAGTGTAGCCAAGGGGTGGAAAGGGCGAGACCGAGTCCTGAGGATGGTGCTTACACCCCATGATTCAGGCAAAAGTTTATCCACTACACGCACTTGTGTTTTGCTTCAGTTTTGGTTGTGTTTGGAAGGCCTGGCTGGCATACTTGTACACCCCATGCCCTCTGGGGACCCTCCCTTCTGCGCAGCTACAGGGGGACAACATGTGGTGCCTACAGCGATGGGGAGGGCGTGCACACTGCTGACAGAAGTGGGTTTTTTTTTTTTGGTACTGTGGATTGAAGGGGGGGCATTCTACCTCCAAGGTACACCCCCAGCCCTTTTCTAAAATTTTTTAACTTTTATTTTGAAAGAGGGTCTTGTTAAGTTGCTGAGACTGACCTCAAACCTGCAGTCCTCCTGTCTCAACCTCCCAGAACTGAGATTACAAGTGTGCACCACCATACCTTGGCATACTTCTTAATTATCAAAAGGAGAGATTGTTGTATCTCCTACTATGTTTTCTTTCTTTTTCCTCCCCCTTTACTTGTTCTCTCTCTCTCTCTCTCTCTCTCTCTCTCTTTCTCTCTCTGTATGTGTGTCTCTGTGTATCTCTCTGTGTCTCTGTGTATCTCTCTCCCCCCCACACTGGGGTCTGAACCTGAGCTATATCCCAGCCCTGTTTTATTATTATTTTTAAATTTTGAAACAGGGTCTCTCTAAGTTACATTACACCGGCCTTGAACCTGCAATCCTCCTGTCTCAGCCTCCCAAGAAGTAGGATTACAGGCACTTGCCACCGCTCCCGGCTAGATCTTGTCTTCTCTTTTACAATGAATAACCCACAAATATTTTTTAGCATGAACTCTGTTAATGAAACATGTTAACACACCAAGATATATATTTTAACTTAAACTATCTGAGGAAACAAAGAATTTGACACATAAAGAAAAGGGGAATGTGATTGTTCTCCTGAAGATATCTAGCAACACCGTCTTAGTCAAAGACACGTTGTAAAGTCCCTCTAGTGCAACTTCGATTGGCAATCGTGAACGTAGCCATCCACCAAGAACCCACGGGTAGAAAACCTGTGCGCTCTTCCTTACCTGGACAGGAAGGCTCTCTTCGCTCTCCAAGCCCAAAGCAGACCATGGGGTTCACTCCAAATGGAAGAAACCGAGTTGGTTTGCCAGCCACAGAAACCTATCTACGTTTGTACACAGACGGCATCTCCCGGCAGCTGTCACCCGACTCTGCTGCTGGTAGAAGGGACAGTGTCGGTGGCCAGCGAGCACCATGATTTATGCATGAGGCTGCGGGAGGCTGCTTCTCCCTGCGTGCAACGTCCTGCTTCTGCTCAGGAATAAGGACTGGATGGGAGCCCCAGAAGGACGCTGAGCACTTTAACCAACGTAGTCACAAAAAGGGCTCCACGATGATTCTTCAGAAAGTTTTGATATGTACAACTGAAGGAAAATGAGGCCCTGGGACTGCTGAGAGCCAGAAGATGAGTTACTGAGCAGTTTGATTAATTTGGTTTCTTATTTCTAGTCCCTTCACATGGTGTGTGTGTGTGTGTGTGTGTGTGTGTGTGTGTGTGTGGGTTACTGGGGACTGAATCCAGGAGCACTCTTTCACTGAGCTATACCCCCAACCTTATTTTACTTTTTATTTTGAAACAGGGTCTAAGTTGCTGAGGCTGGCTTGAAACCTGCAATCTTCCTGTCTCAGCCTCCCAAGTACTGGGATAGCATGGGTGCGCCACCACACTCAGCATATGTGAATTTGGGGGGGAGGGTACTGGGAATTGAACCCAGGGGTATTCTATGTCTGAGTTACACCCTCAGCCCTTTTTATTTTTATTTTGAAACAGGGTCTCACTAAGTTGCTAAGGGTCTCGCTAAGTTGCTGAGGCTGGCCTCGAACCTGCGATCCTCTTGTCTCAGTCTCTCAGGTCCTGGGATTACAGGAGTATACCACCATGCCTGGCGTCTTTTTCATTCTCTTGACAGAGCTTTTGATAAGCATATGTTCTTAATTTTACGATTTCCAAATCATCACTTTTTTCCTTTATTCCTAGATGTTTGCGTCTTCTTCAAAAACTCTTTACCTAGTGTAAGATCATAACGATTTTCCTCCTGTTTTCTTCTAGAAACTTCATTGCTTTACCTTTCACCTTCACGTGCATGGGTCACAATGCATGTATCTACCGATTTTTGTGTGTGTCGTACTGTAGGGACGAAGATTATTTTTGCTTTTCGTATGGACAGCATTGAACTAGCTCCGTCTATCAAAAAGTCCCTCCTTTGCCCTATTGATCCTCAATGTCACCTTTGCTAGAACCCAAATGATTATATATATGTGAGTGTCTTTACAATGGCTTTACTTCTTCCTCCCAAACCCTAATTCCTTGGTTAATGTAGCTTTATATATAAATGCTGTAACTTTTGGGGGTCTTGGTACCTGGTTGTGTAAGTCCTCCCACTCTCTTCTTCAGCACTGACTTTCCTATTCTCGTTCCAGTTCTGTATAAGTTATAGAATTGCCCTGTCAGTTTCCATGGACGGATCTGCAGAGATTTTGCTTGAGTTGCACTAAATCTACAGACCAACTTGGCGAGGAATTAATTAACAATTTTAAGTCTTTTGATCCTGACTATAGTCTATTCTTCCATTTATTTTATGTTTTCTTGATTATTTTTTCTGTGCTGGGGCTTGAACCCAGGGGAATTCTACCTGCAAGCTATACCCCCAGCTCTATTTTTTTATTCTTCATTTTGAAACAGGGTCTCCCTGAGTTGCTGAGCGCCTCAGTAAGTAGCTGAGGCTGGCCTTGAACCTGCGATCCTCCTGTCTCAGCCTCCCAAGTACTGGGATTACAAGCGTGCGCCACCATGCCCGACTAGAAGGGCCAAATTCTAAGGTCCAGACGAGGAAGTGAAGCAGTATCACTCGCTCACATATGTTGGTGTTCTGGTTAGCATTCTCACAGCTATAATCTAAAGACCTGACTGTGTAACTTAGAGGGTTCAGTCCACGTGTGGCCGGGGACCGTGGATCTCAGGGCATGGCGGTGGGAGGCAGAGAGAGGGAGAGCACATGGGCCGTGCTCCTCACATCATGGAGGCCGGAAGCAAGCCAGCGAGCAGGGGGAGCAGGAACCATTTATATAATCTCCAAGGCCACACCCCCAGGGACCCACCTGCAGTCACACCCTGCTGGCCTGGGTCACCTCCCAGATAAACACATTACAATGGATTTATTGGATAAATCCATTACAATAGGTTTATCCGCTGCTGGGATTACAGTCCTCATGACTCAATTACATCAGCTCCAAACACTAATTTATGAGCTCTTCAAGGGGCTATTCTATATCTAACCCTAACAGTTGACAAGAACATCATATATCCAAATGGCCAGGCCTAATTCAAGGCGGGATGGGAAGTCACATTCCCACAGGCAACTCCCTCTGTGTAAGACAGCAAGATAGCTGCAGGAAAAAAAATCTTTCTTCATAGCTCTGGAACAACAGTCCCAGAGAGAACCACATGGGCCGGATTTGGATTATTTTCCTATACACCCCTCACTATGGCTGAAGATATGGGGTAGTCTGGTTAGATCAAACCTGGATATTCACTTCCCTGCGCCCATAATGGAGTGTTTAATCCCACCAGCGTTACATAAAATGGGTCCCAAGGGGGGAAAAGATGACTCTATTATCAAGAAAAGAGAATAGAGAAAGCCGGGCGTGGTGGCGCACACTTGTAATCCCAGTCCTTGGGAGGCTGAGACAGGAGGATTGCAGGTTCGCAGCCAGCCTCAGCTACTTAGTGAGGCCCTTGGCAATTTAGTGAGACCCTGTTTCAAAATAAAGAATGAAAAATAGGGCTGGGGGTGGAGCTCGGAAGTAGAATGCCCCTGGGTTCAATCCCCAGCACCGCAAAATTAAAAAAAAAAAGGAAGGATAAAGAGCACTGTATAAAAACTGAAACTAGAGCAAAAATGATCTTTACTACAAAAGGTAAGTGAGAAAAAGGAGAAAAGTTAACACTGGGTCTTGAAATTCAGAGGTCCCTGGTGTCCCAATGAGGTCCAGAGAGAATCCACATGCAGGAGGAGGGGGGTGGAGAGGAAGGGATGCAGCTGGGTCAGAGTAGATGCGGCAGATGGAACACATCTTGACTCCAGGTCCCCAAAAGAGGTGGCCCTGGAACAGGAATCTGAGAGCAGATGGTTTATATTGCAGGTGATTCCCCAAGCATCTATGGAGGAGTTAGGGAAAGGAAGGAGTCCACGAGAAGGTGTATTGTCCAGCAAGTTAGAGCTGTGGGCAGCTGGAACTGTGACCTGCAGAGAACCACCCAAGCGCGGTCTAGGCTACACGTAGGCCTGCAGGAGACTCACTGCAGGGGCCAACCAGCTCTGACTCCCAAGGATGAGGGCTGCCGGGAGGGACTCCCGGTGGACGCAGGGCTGCAGGGAGGGCCCAGCACTTCAGTGCAAGCTCCCCAGGCCCAGGAAAGTCTGCAGACCCGGATGTGTTTGCAAAACGAGTGCCTCCCCATGGGGAACACGGACAGAGATGGGGGAGGAGGGCTCTTTGACGGTACTGTGAGCACAGGGGGAACCTGATGAAGACAGATCCTCTGCTGTCCTTTTTCTAAAGAAGAGTTAAAGGCCCGGCGCGGTGGCGCGTGCCTGTCATCCCAGCACTTGGGAGACTGAGACAGGAAGATCAGAGGTTCGAGCCCAGCCTCAGACTCTTAGCAAGACCCTGTTTCAAAATAAAGAAAGAAATAAAAAGTGCTGCGGGTGTAGCGGGTGATTTGTGAGGGCATATAGAAACGTCTGTGGGAAATTTGATAGTCACTGTTCTCCCTGTCCCTCAAATGCGACAAAATCGGTTTCCTAAAAGGAATTTAGAGCAGGCTTTTGGAACCGAAGGGGCTATGAAGAACCACTCCCCCGCCCCCATCACCACCCATGGAGGAATTCACGGTCCCGAGAAGGGAAAGCGCGCGGCCCAGCGCGGTGAAGGGCAGAAGGTCTCGGAGTGCAGGGCTCCCGGGACCTGTGCGGGCGGGGTCCCCCAGTGGACTCTGAATTCACCCCCTTGGCCGCGCGCCAGCCCGGAAATCTCAGCAGACGGAAGGAGCACTCTTGCGCAGAGGAAACCAGGAGCACGCGCGACGCGCGGGGAGGGGAAACGCATCCTCCCCTGGACCCCGGATTGGGCCTTAGAACTTTGTTTTCCCCCCTAAAACGTCCTTCCGAGCTAGGCGGAGGAGCCAAGGAGCTCTGCAAGAGCGCGGTGCCGCGGACACCGGCTCTCTCCACCGCGCATCCCGCACACCCCACGCACCGCGCGCCGGGATCCGGCTCTGAGCGCGCCGAGCCTGCAGGCG
>PVJS01020917.1:18778-32293 GCA_004027185.1 Glis glis
CTTGGGAGGCTGAGACAGGAGGATCCAGGTTCGCGGCCAGCCTCCGCTACTTAGTGAGGTCCTCCGCAACTTAGCAAGACCCTGTTTCAAAATAAGAATAAAGAATAGGGCTTGGGGTGTAGCTTGGAGGTAGAATGCCCCTGGGTTCAATTCCTAGCAACACACACACACACACACACACACACACACACACACACATAAAAATAATAATAATAATAATAATAATAATAATTACTATTATTATTTAATGAAAATAAATAACGATTTACTGAATAAAACTAACGATTTGGCAAGCATTCCTTTTGTTTCAAGAAACTCTGAGATGGAGTTAAGAGTACAGTAAATCTTTGGGAAACTCATCTCTCAATCAGTAGGTGTTGGCAGAGAGCGCAGTAGCATTGCATTCATCCTCTTGTTTCTTCCAGCTGTCGGTGAACTGGTGAATCATTGTAACATTTGCAAGTATATTCTATCCATGTTGCTTTTTATAGTCAGAAAACAAATGTTTTCAGTATGTATCATACAGTGCAATGAAGTAAATGTTTCCAGTAAATCTCATAGGATAGTGTGGAGTAAAAAAGGAAACAGTCTGTTAAAATCCCAGTAAATCAGCTGGGCATGGTGGCGCACACTTGTAATCCCAGTACTTGGGAGGCTGAGACAAGAGGATCACAGGTTCACAGCCAGCCTCAGCTACTTAGTGAGGCCCTCCACAACTTAGTGAGACCCTGTTTCAAAATAAAGAATAAAATAGGATGGGGGGGGTAGTTCAGAGGTAGAATGCCCCTGGGTTCAATCCCCAGTACCAAAAAATAAAAAATAAAAATCCCAGTAAGTCCATATTTTAACCCAACCTCATTGAAGTCCTGTCTGACATGACAGAAAGTAAAATTTCAAGCTGGATGTGGTGCACATGCCTGTAATCCCAGTACTTGGAAGGCTGAGACAGGAAGATCTTAAGTTTGAGGGCAGCCTCAGCAATTTAGCGAAACCCTTAGCCACTTAGTGAGACCCTGTTTCAAAATAAAAAATAGGGCTGGGATTGTAGCTCAGAAGTAAAATGCCCATGGGTTCAATCCCCAGTACGAAAAAAAAATTAAGTTTTCATGTGTAGGTAAAATTCGTAGGCTATAATATGACAATTTTTTCATATAAGCATGCCCAAAATATTAATTGGGCAGCATCTCTTATATCACAACTCATCTAAAACTAAGAAAAGTATTTTATGTTTCTTCAAAATTTGAATCAATATTTTATGTTATTAGTAAGAAAGGGTTTGTAGTCTATGGTCAATTGTGGCTTATCTGAAGATTCTTAAGTTTTTGTAAAACATTTTAAGGTCTTTGCTTTAAAAATAATTTCTTTTACCATATGAAATGGTTTTCTTTAGCCAGATAAGGTGGCCCACAGCTGTAATCCCAGTACTTGAGAGGCTGAGACAGGAGGATTGCAAGTTTGAGACCAGGCTGGGCAACTTAGTGAGACCCAATTTCAAAATAAGGAATAAAAAGGGTTGGGGGTGTAGCTCAGTGGTAGAGAGCCCCTGGGTTCAATCGCCAGTAATGCAAAATGAATGAATGAATGATAAAACAAAATAAAGTGGGTTTTTTGTGTAATAATCCAAGCCATTTTAGAGTTGAGAGAAGTTTTAAGCACAGATCCTGTTACATTTGTGTAGGGATAGGGCGGGATGTGGCTCAGTAGTAGAATGCTTGCCTAGCCCTGGGTTCCACCCCCAGCCCTGAAAAAAAATTTTTTTTAAATATTTTTGTAGAGACAGGAGGATCACAGGTTTGAGGCCAGCCTGAGCAACTTAGTGAGAGCCTCAGCAACTTAGTGGGACCCTGTTTGAAAATAAAAAATGAAGCCAGGCATGGCGGCACACACCTGTGACCCCAGTACTGGGAGACTGAGACAGGAGGACGCACGTTTGAAGCCAGCCTCAGCAACTTAGTGAGGCTCTCAGCAATTTAGCAAGACCCTGTCTCAAAATAAAAAGTAAGAGAGCCGGGCATAGTGGCGCATGCTTGTAATCCCAGTACTTGGGAGGCTGAGACAGGAGGATCACAGGTTTGAGACCAGTCTCAGCAACACAGTGAGACTCAGCAACTTAGCAAGACCCTTTTTCCAAATAAAAAATAAAACAGGGCTGGAGGTATAGCCTGGAGGTAGAAGACCCCATCCCCAGTACCCCCCCCACACACACACACCACAAATAATAAATTAAATTAATTAAATAAATAAATAAATAAAAAGTAAGAAAGACTAGGGGTGTAGTTCAGAGGTAGAATGTTCCTGGGTTTAATCCCTAGCACCGCAATAAAGAAAGGAAGAAAGAAAGAGAGAGAGAGAGAGAGAGAGAGAGAGAGAGAGGAGAGAAAGGCTGGGGGTATGGCTCAGAGGTAGAATGCCCCTGGGTTCAATCACTATTTTAAAAAATGGATTTTGTTTGATATCTGTGATTTTAGCCACTAATATCATTGATTTTTTTTTTTTTTTTACTGTGGAGGAGAAATGCTTATCAAATACTTTTGTGTGTGCGTGTGGTATTGGGGATTGAACGCAGGGGTGTTCGACCTCCAAGCTATATCACCAGGCCTTTTTATTTTTATTTTGAGACAGGGTCTTGTTAAGTTGCTGAGGGCCTTGCTAAGTTGCTGAAGCTGGCCTCGAACCTCCGATCTTCCTGTCTCAGCCTCCTAAGTGCTGGGATTACAGGTGTGCGCCACTATGCCTGGCTCATATTTATTCTTTTTTTTTTTTTTTTGGTACCAGGGATTGAACCCAGGGGAGTTCTACCTCTGTGCTACACCCCTGGCCCTATTTTTATCCTTTATTTTGAAACCGGGTCTCACGAAGTTGCGGAGGCCTCACTAAGTAGCTGAGGCTGGCCGCGAACCCGGATCCTCCGGTCTCAGCCTCCCAAGTACTGGGATTACAAGCGTGTGCCACCACGCCTGGCCATTTTTATTTTTTTAACTAGAAAAATACTTATATTCCACTTGAGTTCCCAATTACAACTCACAGTGCCCTGGAACTCATGCTTCCTATATAATAGATACTCCGCAATGTTTTATCGGTACATAGAAAAAAATCAATCACTTGAACTAAATAAACCTATTGTCCCCAAACAGTGATGTGTTTGTGTGTGACACTGGACTCATGGGCCTGGCGTGCACACAGTCACATGACAGTGAAGTCAAATGCCACGCCGCCAAATTGATAAAGTTTTGATTAATGGCACAGTGTTTTAGAATATATCGGTTTTAAAATTCAAATGAAAGACAATTTACAGTTCAGCCCCTGAGTCACTCTGGTCACATTTCAGATGACCAGTGGCCACGTGTGACGAGTGGCCCCCACGCGGGACAAAGCAGGCACACAGCTGAACAGAAAGTGAAGTCATTTATTTTAGCTGGGCGTGGTGGCGCTCGCCTGTGATCCCAGTACTTGGGAGGCTGAGACAGGAGGATTGCAGGGTGGAGGCCAGCCTCAGCAAGTCGTGAGACTCTCATCAACCTAGTGAGACCCTGTTTCAAAATAAAAAATAGGGCCAGGGGTGTAGCTCGGAAGTAGAATACCCCTGGGTTCAATCCCCAGTAACACACACACACACACACACACACACACACACGCACACACAAAAACAACAAAACAACAAACACAAAACAAACAAACAAACAAAAACAGCCAGGCATGTTGCTACATGCTTGTAATCCCAATACTTGGGAGGCTGAGATATGAGGATCTCAGGTTCAAGGCCAGCCTCAGTGACTTAGCAAGACTCTCAGAAACCTAGTGAGACCCTGTTTCAAAACAAAAAATTTAACCAGGCATGGTGGAGCACACTTGTAATCCCAGTACTTGGAAGTCTGAGACAGGAGGATCGCAGCCTCCCAAGTACTGGGATTACTTACTGGGATTACTCAGCAATTTAATGAGGCCTTCCACAATTTAGTAAGACTCTGCTTCAAAATAAAAAATAAAATAAAATAGGGCTGGGGTTGTAGCTTGGAGGTAGAATGCCCCTGGGTTCCATCCCCAGCACGCGTACGTGCACACACACACACATCACACACAAAAATAATAAAAAAAAGGGCTGGAGGTGTCATATAGTACCAAAGTACCAAAAAAAGTCTTTTTTTTTTTGTTACTCTGGATTCAAGTGACTTACGAATTCTGTTGCCTTTCACTTTCAAATGATTCTATTTATTTATTTATTTATTTATTGCAGTACTGGGGATTGAACTCAGGGGCATTCTACCTCTGAGCTACACCCCCAGCCCTACTTTTTATTCTTCATTTTGAAACAGGGTCTCACTAAGTTGCGGAGGCTGGCTGAGAACCTGTGATCCTCCTGTCTCAGTCTCCCAAGTACTGGTATTACAAGCGTGCGCCACCACGCCTGGCCCCAGCCCCCTTTTTAAAATATGAGACAGGGTCTTGCTAAATTGTCCAGGCTGGCCTCAAACATGCAATCCTCCCGCCTCAGCCTCCCAAGTAGCTGAGATTACAGGAGTGTCCCGCTGTGCTGGACTGGTAGTAAGTCTTTTGGATTAACAAGGGCAAGTCTTTAGTGTTGCATGTGACGGCTAGAGTGCGTTAGAGGTTGGTGCAGGGAGGCCCAAAGCAAATAGAAGGGTGAGCCGGGCATGGTGGTGCACACTTGTAATCCCAGTACTTGGGAGGCTGAGACAGGAGGATCACAAGTTCGCGGTCAGCCTCAGCTACATAGTGAGGCCCTCCGCAACTTAGTGAGACCCTGTTTCAAAATAAAGAATGAAAAATAGGGCTGGGGGTGGAGCTCGGAGGTAGAATGCCTCTGGGTTCAATCCCCAGTACCACACACAAAAAAGAAGTATGAGGAGGAGTCCACGCTTGCCCGAACTCCTTGAAAAGCAGTGTCCTTTCCGAATGCAGCAGCAGACCGTGCTGGGAAGGGAGCCTGACCCTCTCTCATCCTCCAGACTAATCAAGACAAGCCCAGAACTCGCCGAGTCCTGCACGTGGTTCCCCGAGTCCTACGTGATCTATCCAACCACTCTCAAGACCCCGGTTGCTCCAGCGCAGAATGGAATTCAGCCGCCCATCAATAACTCCAGGACGGACGAAAGAGAGTTCTTCCTGGCTTCCTACAACAGGAAGAAAGAGGACGGGGAGGGCAACGTTTGGATCGCCAAGTCATCAGCCGGGGCCAAAGGTGAGCTGCCCGCTGTCCCTGCCCTGTCCCCTGAAGGCCCTTCCGTCCACAGCACGTTAGACTTCAAAGATGTGTGTAGAGGAATGACTCCGCTCTCATCTGAATCACCAGGGTAGAGGGGGTTTGTTGTTGTGTAGTTTTAAAATTCATGCATGTAATAATGCCTTTTGAATGTTTGCTCTCTGGTCTGGGTCTTCCCTTTAATCTGCCCATCCAATGGCGCCCTCTCTGTCTCTAAAAGGCCGGTATTCATTCATGAATATTCATTCATTCATTCATTCATTCATTCCTTTCCTCCTCCTCCTCTTCCTCTTCCTCCTCCTCTTCCCCCTCCTCCTCCTCTTCCAGGTATTGAACACAGGAGCATATTACCTCTGCACTACTCTCCCAGCTCTATCTATCTATCTATCTATCTATCCATCCATCTATCTATTTATTTTGAAACAGGGTTTCAGTAAGTTGTCGAGGGCCTCACTAAGTTGCTAAGGCTGGCCGTGAACCTATGATCCTTATCTCAGCCTCCCAAGTATTGGGATTATAAGCATGCGGCACCATACCTGGCTTCTAGAAGGTACTTCAAAGTTAACATGTGTGACATAGAACCCTTCATTTCCTACCCAACATTGCCCACCCCAGCCTGCTCCACTTTTATCTTTCCTACTTAGGATATATCCCACTATTCACCCAGCCTCTGTACCCCAGACCTAGGATTTATCCTTGCCAACTCGTTCTCTTTCTCTCTCTCTCTCTCTCTCTCTCTCTCTCTCTCTTTCTCTCTCTCTCTCTCTCTTTCTCTCTTTGGTACTGGGAATTGAACCCAGAGGCATTCTACCTTCGAACTACATCCCCAGACCAATTTTATTTCTTATTTGGAAACAGGGTCTCACTAGGTTGCTTAGAGTCTCACTAAATTGCTGAGGCTGTCAAACCTTCGATCCTCCAGTCTCAGCCTCCCAAGTACTAGGATTACAAACCTGTGCCACCATGCCCAGCTTTCTTTCTCTTCTTTCTTTCTTTCTATTATTATTTTTTACTACCTATAACTAATGCATTAATAAATTTTGCTAATGCTGCCTTCAAAATATATTCTGAATTGGGCACCGTCTTGCACACTTGTAATCCCAGTACTTGGGAGACTGATACCAGCATCAACAATTTAGTGAGACTCTGTTTCAAAATTAAAAAAAAAAAAGAAAGGTCTCGGGGTGTAACTCAGAGGTAGAATGCCCCTGGATTCAATCCCCAGTACAAAAAACATATATGTGTGTATGTGTTCTTTTTTTGTGTGTGTATGCGGTACTGGGGATTGAACCCAGGGGCATTCTACTGCCGATCTATAATCCCAGCCCTATTTTTTATTCTTTATTTTGAAACAGGGTCTCCCTAAGTTGCAGAGGGCCTCACTAAGTAGCCGAGGCTGGCCTCAAACCTGCGATTCTCCTGTCTCAGCCTCCCAGGTACTGGGATGACAAGCGTGCACCACCGCGCCCGGCTTGTGTGTGTGTTCTGATCTGAATCTGACTTGTGATCCCACTGCTCCGGCTCTAAAGCCGTCTCCGGCTGTAAGGCAGTGTCTACTCCCAGCCAGTCCTCCTCCCCGACAGAGTGAGGTTTCAAAAACACAAATCTGATCTTGTTACTTCCTGCCTGAGACTTACCAGCTGGCTTCCTCGTGCAATTAGAATAACTCGGGCTCCCTGATGGAAGCACACCCCATTGGACATTTCCCCGTGTCTCTGATCTCATCTCCTTCTATTCTTGGTCCTGCCCACTGTGCTGTCACCACAAGGGCTGCCTCGTGTCCCTCCGATGCTCTAAATTTGTCTGTACCTAGAATGTGCTTACACCGACGATTTTCTACTTCTCTCAGCCCAGCTGTTGCCTGGCCCGAGAAGGCTTTTCTAGTCTAAAATAGCCTCTTATGCCCACTGCTTCGGTCCCTCCCCTGCCTTATTTCTCTGCCTACAGTAACCTCTTCCGGGGACTCTGCGTGTCATCTGTTCATCTCCCCCATCAGCTGTCAGCTCCCTATCAACACAGACTTTCTGTGTGGTCCGTCTCCATACCCTCCTTACAGGCACTCAGGAAATGTGTGTGGGATGAACGCATAGAAAGAGAGAGGTTTATTTTTATTTTTTATTTTTTTGTAGTACTGGGGATTGAACCCAGGGGCATTCTACCTCCAGGCTACACCCCCGGCCCTATTTTTTTTTTTTTTTGCGGTATCGGGGATTGAACCCAGGGGCGTTCTACCTCCGCGCTACACCCCCGGCCCTATTTTTTTATACTTTATTTTGAAACCGGGTCTCACGAAGTTGCGGAGGGCCTCACTAAGTAGAGAGAGAGAGAGAGAGAGACAAGGAGAGAGAGAGAGAGAGGGAGCTGAGGTTGGCCGCAAACCCGAATCCTCCGGTCTCCGCCTCCCAAAGTACTGGGATTACAAGCGTGTGTCACCACGCCCGGCTCCCGACCCTATTTTTTATTCCTTATTTTGAAACAGGGTCTCACAAAGTTACGGAGGGCCTCACTAAGTATCTGAGCCTGGCCGCAAACCTGCGACAGGAGGCTCGCAGGTTCGCAAACCTGAGACAGGAGGCTCGCAGGTTCGCGGCCAGCCTCGGCTACTTAGTGAGGCCCTCCGCAACTTAGTGAGACCCTGTTTCAAAATAAAACATAAGCCGGGTGTGGTGGCACACACTTGTAATCCCAGTACTTGGGAGGCTGAGACCGGAGGATCCGGGTTCGCGGCCAGCCTCAGCTACTTAGTGAGGCCCTCTGCAACTTCGTGAGACCTGGTTTCAAAATAAAGTATATAAAATAGGGCCGGGGGTGTAGCTTGGAGGTAGAATGCTCCTGGGTTCAATCCCTGGTACCACAAAAATAAAAAGATCAAAATAAAACATAAAAATAGGGCTGGGGGGTGTAGCTCTGAGGTAGAATGACCCTGGGTTCAATCCCCAGTTCTGCAAAAAAAAAAAGAAAAGAAAAGAAAAGAAAAAAAATACGACTTGGCTTTTCCTTTATTGCCTTGGAAGACCGTGTGGCCACTGGTATTCGTGTCTCTCCCTGGTACAGTGGGCCCTGCCTTCTTTTCCACCAACCACAAGGCAGGAGAGCGTTACCTGGATCTCTCCAAGTGCCCCAAGCCAGGTGCCTCGCCTACTTCTCCTAACATCTCTTGCCCGCGAGCTGGGTTCTGATGGTAAATGTTGGAAGGAGAAATAGTCACCCATGGTATTCCAGATTCTTCCTGGGGATTTGGATGTGGAGTCAGGGTGGCCACTGAGTGGTCCCTGGGGCCTCAGCCAGACAAGACATAAAGGGACACCACACAGGAGGGACAGGCAACGAGGGAATAATATGTCAAGGATTTTTGCTTGAAGAGTTGAGGAAGCCCAGTGCGATGGCGCACACCTGTAATCCCAGTACTTGGGAGGCTGAGACAGGAGGGTCGCAGGTTTGAGGACAGCCTCAGCAACTTAGGGAGGCTTTTGTCAACTTAGTGAGACCTGTTTCAAAATAAAGAATACAATAGGATTGGGGGTGTAGCTCAGAGGTAGAATGCTCCTGGGTTCAATCCCCAGTACCACAAAAAAAAAAGGGTTGAGGAAGCCCAGCGTGGTGGTGCACACTTGTAATCCCAGTACTTGGGAGGCTGAGACAGGAGGATCGCAGATTCAAGGACAGCCTCAGCAACTTAGTGAACTTAGTGAGGCTCTCCTCAACTTAGTGAGACCCTGTTTCAAAAAAAAAAAAGCCAGGCGTGGTGGCGCACGCCTGTAACCCCAGTACTCGGGAGGATGAGACAAGAAGATATCAGATTCGAAGACAGCCTCTGCAACTTATTGGGGCTCTCAGCAACTTAGTGAGACCCTGTTACCAAATAAAAAATAAAATGGGGCTGGGGGTGTAGTCTAGAGGTAGAAGGCCCCTGGGTTCTACCCCCAGTACTACACAAAAAATAAAATGAAATAGTAAAATAAAATATAGGGCTGGGGGTGTAGCTTGGAGGTAGAATGCCCCTGGGTTCATCCCCAGTACCACAAAAAATAAATTAATTTTAAAAATATATAAAAAAGCCGGGCGTAGTGAAGCACGCTTGTAATCCCAGTACTTTGGGAGGCGGAGACCAGAGGATCCGGGTTCGTGGCCAGCCTCAGCTCTCTCTCTGTCTCTCTCTCTCTGTCTCTCTCTCTCTCTCTCTCTCTCTCTCTCTCTCTACCTAGTGAGGCCCTCCGCAACTTTGTGAGACCCAGTTTCAAAATAAAGTATAAAAAAAAATTAGGGCCGGGGGGTGTAGCGCGGAGGTAGAACGCCCCTGCGTTCAATCCCCGGTACTGCAAAAAAAAAAAATGTATGTATATATATATAAAAATAAAAAAGGGTGGGGTGTACTTTAGAGGCAGAATGCCTGTAAGTTCCATCCACAGTAACACACACACACACACACACACACACACACACATACACACACACACACAATATTATATCACTTATTTAATATGCAATATTAATACTGGATATAATTTGAGTGTATGCAATATTTTTTTATTACAGCGTTGCAGGGAACATGCTGTAGATTTGTCCATATGTCGTAACCTTCCTGATATTTCTATAAGATACAGTATTATTGGTCAAAAGCAGTATAGTCTTTTTTTTGGTAGTACTGGGAATTGAACCCAGGGGCATTCTACCTCCAAGCTACACCCCTAGCCCCATTTTATTCTTTTATTTTGAAACAGGGCTTCACTAAGTTGCTGAGGGTCTCACTAAGTTGTTAAGGCTAGCCTCGAGCCTGAGATCCTCCTGTCTCAGCCTCCCAAGTACTGGGATTACAGGTGTGCGCCACTACACCCACCACAAGCAGTATAGTCTTTTTAAAATTAAAAAAAAAAATTTTTTTTTTTTGCTACACTGGGAATTGAACCCAGGGGCGCTGTACCACTGAGCTACATCCCAGCCCTTTATACTTTTTATTTTGAGACACGGTCTTGCTGAGTTCTCAGGCTGGCCTTGAACTTGTGATCCTCCGGCCTCAGCCTCTGAAGTTGCTGGGATTACAAGTGTGCACCACCACACCCATCACGGTGCAGTGTTTATTATAGCCACTGATCAACAGTAAAATGGCATTTATTTAATGTTCTCAGATACTTTGAGTATTGGTAAAACTAAAATTTCCTGGCTGCAGCCTGCCAGGGTAGAGTTGGGAGTAGGAGGGCAAGGCAGTGGGTTGGACGGCCCTGGGGGCTCTTGTCTGCAGAGGTGGGAGTGTGAAGACGGCAGGGGTGAGGGGAGGAGAGAGCCCGCAATGAACGCCCCTGCCTCTGTTCCTTGCTGTCTGCTGTTCCTGTTTCCTTCCTGGCTTTTAGGGAGTGTCCCCTCTCAGAGAACTGGCCTACTTTCTATTTTGCCTCCGTTCTGTTAGGCGAAGGCATCCTCATCTCCTCCGAGGCTGCGGAGCTTCTGGACTTCATAGACAACCAGGGCCAAGTGCACGTGATCCAGAAATACCTTGAGCGCCCTCTGCTTCTCCAGCCGGGTCACCGCAAGTTCGACATTCGGTAACCCCTCAGAGCCCACAGCCCTCGGCTTTGACCCATCTGGAAAGACTGTGGTGGGTGTGGTGAAAAGGGGGATCTGCAACGTGAGGAAGCAACCGACTGTGTCCAGTGTGTTACCAGAGGCTGGGACGGGAGGATCGCAAGTTTGAGGACAGTCTCAGCAATGTAGTGAGACCTTAGGCAACTTAGTAAGACCTGTTTCCAAAATAAAATAGGGCTGGGGGTGTAGCTCAGAGTTAGAACACCCCTGGGTTCAATCCTCAGTACCAAAAAAGAAAAGAAAGAGTATATAATATATATGGAGAAATCTAGGTGTCTTGAATCCAACAGTGTTTTTCTTGAATTGCAGAAGCTGGGTCTTGGTGGACCATCAGTATAACATCTACCTCTACAGAGAGGGCGTGCTGCGAACCGCTTCCGAACCCTATCACGTGGATAACTTCCAAGACAAGACCTGCCACTTGACCAATCACTGCATTCAAAAGGAGTACTCAAAGAATTATGGGAAGTATGAGGAAGGGAATGAAATGTTCTTTGAGGAATTCAACCAGTACCTGACGAGTGCGCTGAACATCACCTTAGAAAGCAGTATCCTTCTACAGATCAAACATATAATAAGGTAACTTCGTGCTTCCTTATTTGGTTTATGTTTCTTTGAAGACCCGTTGGGTGTTTATGCATAAGGAATTATTCCACTTTTGTTGGCTAATTTATGCTTTTTTTTTTTGCTTTTTTTTTTTTTTGCAGTACCGGGGATTGAACGCAGAGGCGTTCTACCTCCGCGCTACACCCCCGGCCCTATTTTTTATGCTTTATTTTGAAACCGTGTTTCACGAGGTTGCAGAGGGCCTCACTAAGTAGAGAGAGAGACAGAGAGAGAGAGACAGAGACAGAGAGACAGAGCGAGAGCTGAGGCTGGCCGCGAACCCGGATCCTCCGGTCTCCGCCTCCCAAAGTACTGGGATTACAAGCGTGCGCCACCACGCCCGGCTTGTTGGCTAATTTATGGGCCATAATTATTTGACAGATTCCTGTATTTTCATTTTAATATCTGTTGGATCTGTAATGATGTCACCTCTTTTGTTCCTGATATTGATAATCTATGTTTTCTGTTTTACTTGGACAGGTTGGCTAGTGGGTTGTTACTTTTTACTTTTTTCCAAAAAAAAAATCAGCTTTTGGCTTTATTGATTTTCTCTGCTGTTTTTGTTTATGATTTCTTGGATTTATGTTCCTTGTTATTTTCTTCCTTCTGCCTTTGGGGGATTTAATTTCCTTATCTTTTTCTAGATACTTAAGATGAAAGCTTTTATCATTGATTTGAGATTTTTTGTGTGTGTGTGTAAAACAATGAGTATTTGAAGCCTACGATTTTTTTCTAAGTACTGCATTAGCTGCATCCCACAGATTTTGCTATGTTATATTCTTATTTCTATTATGTTAAAATATTTTTAATTTCCCTTGTGACTTCATTCTTGAATTGTGTGACTTAAAATTTTTTCCTTAGCCGGGCATGGTAGCGCATGCTATAATCCCAGTTGTTGGGAGGCTGAGACAGGAAGATTGTGGGTTTGCAGTCAGCCTCAGCAACTTAGGCCCTATTTCAAAATAAAGACTAAAAAATAGGGCTGGGGGATGTAGCCTTGAGGTAGAATGCCCCTGGGTTCAATCCCCAGTACCACAATAAATAAATAAATAAGAGAGCTGGATGTGGTGGTACACAACTGTAATCCTAGTACTTGGGAGGCTGAGACACAAGGATCTCAGGTTTTCAGCCAGCCTCAGCTATTTAGTGAGGTCCTGTTTCAAAATAAAAAAAAATAAGATAGATCTGGGGATGTAGCTCAGGGGTAGAATGAGTAAGTAAATAAGTGAATAAATAAGTAAGTAAGTAAATAAATAAATAAATAAATGAATAAATAAGGCAGGAGGTATATCTTGGAGGTAGAATGTCCCTGGGTTCAATCCCTAGTACCACAAAAAATAAAAGGAGAAAATATTCTTTTCTATTTACCTAGTACTCCCCATTTCTTTTGCTCTTCCTTCAGTTCTGGAGTTCTGACTATTTCTCTGGTATAATTCCCTTCAGAATTTTTTCCAGAGCATTTTTCCAGAGCAGCTTTGCTGGTGTTAAATCCTCTCAGTTATCCATCATCTGAGAACGTGTTTATCTCACCTGATTCCTGAAGGATATTGTTACTGGATTCATACAAACATAATGTTAAGCAAAAATATATATATATATTAAAATAGATATGCTGGATGCAAGATGCATACAGATTGATTCCATTCATTTATTTGAACTGAAAAGCAAGCAAAACTAATACATTATGTAGAGGAAAACATGTGTGTGGCAAAAATAGGGAGAGGAACAAAGGAACAACAAAGGATGTTCAAAGCAGTAGTTCTCCTTGGAGAGAGGTGGAGGGAGACGGAAGGGCATATGTTTTGGGTGGTGGGTATGTAGGTAATCATTGATATTAGGTATATTTTAAATATTTTAAACTCACAAGACATTATTTTGTTATTATGTATGGTTAATATTTATTTAGATTTCCCTTTTCCCTTTTATGTTGCTTCTCTTTCTCTCCTGCATTTCCTTGCATTTGTCTAGGATTGGTCTCCTTATTTGTAGAATCCCCCGCCCCATTGTTTTAGTGCTGGGGATGGAGCCCAGGCTGGAGCTCTCCACCACTGAGCCTCACCCTGGCCCTTGGAGTATGTGTGTGTGTGTGTGTGTGTGTGTGTGTGTGT
>PVJS01020918.1:0-32088 GCA_004027185.1 Glis glis
GCCTCCCTCCTTCCCTCCCTACCTTCTTCCTTCCCTCTCTCTTTCCCTCCTTCCTTCCCTCCCTCCCTCCCTCCCTCTACACACCCTTCCACCCAGTTGAGAAAACCGGTTCGTTCTATCACGACCTCCGAGAGCCTACCCAACAGTAACCAGCTGTGCCCTGTGCAGAGCTGGGCAGATGGTGGCAGGGGCTCCAGAGGCACCAGAAAAGGTCCAGGCTAGATGTGTGGTGGGGGCCAGGGCTTTCAGCCTCCCTCACAGTGGGCCTGTGTGTCTTCAACCAGGATAGATCAAGGGATCCTGGGAGTCAGGTGACCTTGGGTTGAAGGCCAGCCCCCATGTTCTGTCCACAAGGTCTTAGGTAGTCGCTTCCCCTCTGTGGGTCTTGGTTGCCTTGTCTACCATGTGGGGCTGTCACCAACTTTATAGATTGCTAATATGGCCAGGTGGAATAATCCATGAAGAGCTTCAGTCCAAGCCAGAAGCAGTGGCCTATACCTGCAATCCTAGTCACCCGGGAGGCTGAGGCAGGAGGACCACAAGTTTGAGGCCAGCCTGGGTAACTTAGTGAGACCCTGTTTCAAAATAAGATAAAAAGGGGTAGGGATGTGGCTCAGTGACAGAACACTCTTGGATTCAATGCCAAATACTACAAAAAAAAAGCCTCAGCCCGTGGTCACTGCTTATGTCACTGGTAGCCCTGGGATCTTTGTACCTCTTTCCCATTCTGTCACCCTCTGCCTGTTGCTCCATCTCAGTCCAAAGTCTTTGCCCAAGTGGTTTCATGCCTTACTTACTCTTTGAACTTTCATCAGACCCTGCCTGCCGTGGTGGACCCTGAGAGTATCCCCCAACCCCTTGTGGGGCCCCATGAGCCTCTCCCCCCCTCCCGCCATGGTGGGCCCAGTGCCCCTCACACGGCTGGGTCCTGCAGATGGGAGTGAATTGCCTCGTCCCCGAGGAGCTCAGTCTAGTCATAATGTAAATAACTGCCAGGTGCCAGACTGAGCAAGGCCTTGTCACACTACGTCTCTGCGACTCCGCCGGGCAGGCCTCAGGATCCACTCCATTCTTCACACAGGAAGCACAGCCATGGGCAGGAGGCTGCTGGGCAGCCACATCTGGGCTGGGTGTGGGTGGCCACGGCTGATTTCTGTCTTCCCGTAGGTCACCATTGGTATGTTCTTGCTCTCTGGAGACCCCTGCTTCAAAACGTGAGTGCCAGCCAGGCTTAAGCAGGGGATGGGAGCTTGGTCCTGGGGTCTGGGGGCATAGGAACTCTGCCTCTAGGCTCTGGGGTTCCCCTGTCTTCTGATCCTGAGATGGGGCAACTCAGTCACACATATCTGTCCTCCCCAGGCCTCCTTCCACTGCCAAGTCCATCTCCATCCCAGGCCAGGACTCCTCCCTACAGCTGACGTGTAAGGGTGGTGGGACCAGCAGCGGCGGCGGCGGCAGCACCAACTCCTTAACAGGCTCCCGGCCCCCCAAGGCCCGGCCAACCATTCTGGGTTCAGGTACCATTCCCTGCCTCCCTCCTCCTCCTCCTGCACCCCCCCCCCCCCCCCCCCCCCCCCCCCCCCCCCCCCCCCCCCCCCGCCTGTGGCCCAAGGTTTTGTGCATGTGTATGTGTGTGGTGCTGGGGATTGAACCCAGGGACATTCTACCACTGAGCAACACTCCAGCCCGTTTTATTTTTTTACTTTTTGTTTTGAAACGCGGTCTCACTAGTTTGCTGAGAGTCACTAAATTGCTGAGGCTGATCTCAAACTTGGGATCCTCCTGTCTCAGCCTCCCAAGTACTGGGATTACAGACATGCGCCACCACACCCAGGTTGGCCCGAGCTTTTCCTCTCTTCAGTGTCGCAGAGGGTTAGTGACGGGGCGGTGAGACGTGGTGTGTGTGCTTCTTCTTCCATTGGCGACTGGTCTAAGCTCCAAGAGTCCACCGCAGTGCTGGGATCCCCGATCACAGCAGCGCCCTGCACTAGGACTGTGCAGGGCAGTTTCTCTGCCCATGTGAACTTCTAGTCAAGCAGGAAGAACGGGCATTAATCAAACTATAGCTAAATCATAGGCATGTCCACCTACAGGTGTGAGCTAGGGGAGACGGGCCCGGCAGGTGGGTCTGACTGCACCAGGGAAGGCTTCCCTGCGGAGGCCTCAGCCTGCGGTGTGGGGCGTTGTGTGCTGGGGGAGGCAGGTGCTCTTGCTCTCCCAGTTGCTGTGTGACCTTAACTGGCCCTCGCGCCCCTCCAGGCTCAGCGTCCTCTGGAAAATAGGATTGGTAATAGTAACTACATGCTAGTTTGCTTCAGGGATTAACTAAGCCACGGTGCATGCCTGCCTCACACATAGCAAGTGCTCAGTCAGCACTCCGTTCTAGTACACTGTTATCACTAATGTGATGGAAAATGAGGTGGAACTCGAATTTCCAGAGGAGACAGTGTGGCAGTTAGGAGGGTGGTGCTACCTGGAGAGGAGGCTCTGGCCTGCCCAGGGGCTTGCTGGTCCCCTACCTCGGGTCTTTCACTGTGCAAGGTGAAGCAGGGTCCCCTACTCCTTCCCTGGGTGGGCTCAGAGCTGGAGGCAGTCCCCCACTCTGATCAGTGAACAGGGCAGCACATGTGGCTCTGATTTGTGTCACAAGAGTAATTAGAGGCCGGGTGTGGTGGCACACACTTGTAATCCTGGTACTTTGGAGGTTGAGACAGGAGGATCACAGGTTTGGAGCCAGCCTCAGCAACTTAGTGAGACCCTGTTTCCAAATAAAAAATAAAATAGGGCTGGAGATGTAGCTCACAGGTAGAATGCTCCTGGGTTCAACCCCCAGTAAACACACACACACACACACACACACACACACACACACACACAGTAATTAGAGGGCACAGGCCTCAGGTGGCTCAGCAGATACTTGCTGGGTCGTTCTGTCCCCAGGACTTGGGAGCTGTGAGGGACCATCTGACTGCAAGGGCCCAGGGTCCCTGCAGACCCAGCTAGGTGAGGCCCGGAGCAGAAAGCTGGGGTCTTGTCAGCCTTGACCTGGAGGCTGCATGCTGGAGTGGGAGCTTCCCGGCACCAGTGCTCTCTCCAGCCTCGGGGAGGGGTCTGCAGAGGAGAGAGCTGTCTTGGGACCAGGCCACCCCAGCATAGATGGTGCCTCTGTGCAAAGAAGCACCTCTCCCAGGCACGCTGGGATTGGGGTCCCCTTTTGTCTCTGCAGCTGGTTCCCCCCCACAAGCAGAGAACCTGTTGGGAGACTTGAAAGGCCACCTGGCTTTGGGGGTTGCGTAGGCAGGCCTGGGTGCCGTCTTGGGAGGATGGATGAGTTCTTCATTCCTGTGTTGGTGGGGAAGGGTGGGTGTACCCAACCCCATGGATCCTGCCGGTTCTTTGCGTCTCTGGCAAGCGAGTTTCAGGAGGTTTGCTTGGTGCCCTGGGATAGGGTGTTGGTCTGGCTCACTCCCCTTCCCCGCTCCTCTCCCCTTCACCCTGTTCACCCCGTCCCATCGACCCAAGCTCGTCCTAGCCTCAGGACTTCTACCTGTGCCATCCTGTCTGGAAGGCCCTGTCTCTGAGGCCGTACCTGGCTCCCTGCTCCCCACGCACACATCCTGAAGGGCTCAGCGGTGTGGCCATCTTCTCAGAGAAGCCTTCCCTGCTCCTGGCTGGGCCAGGCCCCATACACACTGGCCCCGCTCTGCCCCTCACTCTGGCTCGTTGTCTGTTCGGCATCCTTCCTCTTCGCTGGCTGGTGGCAGGCGCCCTGTACAAGGAGGGCCCCGGCAGCTCTCTAAGGAATTAGGGACCTATAGGTCAGGGCAGGCTGCTGCTCCTCCGACCTCGGCTTCCCAGTGTGTTGAGTGGGGAGGCTGATGAGAGATGGTGTGAGGGAGAGGGTGGGCACCTCTGGTAACCTGCTCCCCCTCCAGGGCTGCCGGAGGAGCCGGACCAGAACCTGTCCAGCCCTGAGGAGGTGTTCCACTCCGGCCACTCCCGCAACTCCAGCTACGCCAGCCAGCAGTCCAGGGTCTCTGGTGAGTGGCCTGGCTCTGCCCCCACGGCCCCCCACATCCCCAGGGCCCCCGTAATGACCCTCCCCACGGCCGCCCACCCCGCAGGCTACAGCACGGAGCACTCGCGCTCCTCCAGCCTGTCGGACTTGACACACCGCCGCAACACGTCCACGAGCAGCAGCGCCTCCGGCGGCCTCAGCATGGCCGTGGAGGGCCCTGAGGGTGGCGAGCGTGAACACCGGCCCCCTGAGAAGCCGCCGCGGCCTCCACGGCCTCTGCATCTGTCAGACCGCTCATTTCGGTGAGTCCCGCTGCTCAGTGCTCCCTGGAGAACAGCCCCCCCAGTGGCTCCCCAAACCTCTGCTTCTGCACCTGTAACACAGTGACAGTAGGGTCCCCTCAGACGGGTGTGTGTAGCAATTCAAGTGCTGAAAGTCATAAAGGGCACAGCGCCGGGACTGCATGCCACCTGTGCATACTGTCGCTGTTTGTGGTTTTGTGTCTGTCAAGAGCATTGTCGGGGGACCCAAAAGACCCCTGCATTGAGCCTTAGCTCTTCCACGCACATGGCCTTGAGCAGTTCCCCCGTCCTCATCTGTCGAGCCAGGTAATCACAGCACCTGCGCCCAAGCTGGTTGTGAGAGTTAAGTGAAATGCAACGTGGGATATGCTTAGAACATTCTAGGTGCTAGGTGCCCGGGTTACTATCATTGTTGTCACTGTGCCTGTTGCTGCCCTGACTGTCATGACTCTGTCCCTCCCCTACCCAGGCGGAAGAAGGACTCGGTGGAGAGCCACCCAACCTGGGTGGATGACACACGCATCGATGCAGATGACATTGTGGAGAAGATCATGCAGAGCCAGGACTTCACAGACGGCAGCAACACTGAAGGTGAGTTTGCCTGCCCCACGTGAGCTCGGGGGATGATGCCAGCGGCTCCTGGGGCTGTCCCCACCCTACTCAGCCTTCTGCCTCCTCTGTGTCCCCACAGACAGCAACCTCCGACTGTTCGTGAGCCGCGATGGCTCCACCACGCTGAGTGGCATCCAGCTGGCCAACAGGTAGGGGGCGAAGGGGAGGGCTGGCCAGGCAGCCAGAGGGCACGGTAGTGGGAGCAGTCTGCAGCCCTGCCCTGACTTTGAATGCCAGCTCCTGTTACCCGCGTGACCCTGGGCTAGTCACCTGTTTCTGAGCCTGTTTCCCCATGTATCAGGTGGGGTGGGCAGCTCCCACCTCCCCGGGAAACCTGGCCAGCGGGAGCGCTGAGAGGAGGGGTGGGTTCCCAGGGGTCCCGGGTCACCTGGGAAAGGGCCTGGCACAGGGCTCAACATATGACAGGGACTTAATTCCTGCTTATTTTGAACCTTGCTTCCTTTCTCTTTACTCCTGGGTCTGGCAACCCTAAAACAATGTTGGTGATGACTCATGTATTTATTAAACAAATATTTATGAAGCATCAGCTGGGTGCGGGGATACAGCCGTGAATAGCGGTTTGTGCCCGCGTGACTTTTGCAGGTGCGGGAGTGGCAGGGTCAAGCTTGTGTTGGAAACCTAGTCTGTAGGGGCCTCCAGGCATTTACAGAGCTGGTCACCCTGTTTCTGGCTACCAAGCAAGCGAGTGTGAGAGGGAGCGGAGGAGCTTCCTGCATGTATGCCTGTGCTGAAGGCTTTTCTCCATGTTCCAGAGGGGAAAGTGCCCATTTAATGTCTGGGTCCAGAGCAGAATAGACCAGCTGGGCAGCTCTGGTTCCGGGACCTGCCCTCTCCTGCGGCTCTGCTGACCCCTGCTGGCATGGGCTCAGAATTACAGCCACCATCTCCCAGCTTGCCTTCTGGGCTGCCCTGGGTGGGGTGGACAAGAAGAAAACAGAGGGGGCTTCCTTGGAGGTTGTAAGAACCCCTCTCTACCTCCCTCAGGAAATGAGGAAACTGGGGCTCAGGCGTGGGGAAGAAACCAATCTGGTTGGCAACAAGATAATAGCAGGGTGGCATGCTGCACCCCAATGTCTATGATTTCATGGATGGGCCTGGCCTCAGCAGGGAGAGGAGATGATCAGGCTCTCTGACTGCCCACTGCCCTCTTGGCAAACCTCACAATTTCTGATCCTCAGTTTCTTCATCTGTCAAATGGGGCAGGGCACAGTCTTCCTGCTAGGGTTACTATGAGGATAAGGGTGGTGTACGGGGGTAGGTAAGCTGCTGGTGCCCTAGAGGGGCTCGGGCACTGCATGTGCCAGCTCTGTGGACCCCACAGACTCCACTCCTTACCATCTCTGTCAGCCTGAGCAAGTGGCTTCACATCGAGCCTCAGTTACAGACCCTGCTTATGAAGCCGGGCAGTGCTCGGTAACTGCAGCACCCAGGGGAGCACGCTCACCTGTCCCTCCCTGCAGGGTCTCCTCTGGGGTCTACGAGCCGGTTGTGATTGAAAGCCATTGAGGAGCGGGATCCAGGCTGGAGAAAGACCCTGCCCTCTCGGGTGTCCAGACCCGCATCATTCCACGAGGACCCGCCCCTCCAGACCCGCGCTGCATCTCCTCTGTGCCTCTTCCCTGTACCTGGCCAACACCTGCTCCTGAAGAAGCATCATTCCATTGCCCTCCCAACCACCCGGGACCCTCCGGCACCACTGTGAATATTCTCCTCTGAACCACTAGAGGGCAGGACAGGTGGACCCATGCTGCAGGGGGCAAGACAGAGCCGGCCAGGACTGCCCCTCTCCTCAACATGTGGCGTGCTTGTGACCTGGGGGCCTCTCCCCTGGGACCCGCTCACTCCAGGAGCACCAGCTTCGGCCAGGCCCTTGCTCCATTGCCCCCTTGCCCCCGGGAACCAGACCACCCCAGAATCCTGCCACCTGCGACCCTGTGCTTAGTGCTTCAGTTGTCCCTTCCCTGTGTCCTGGGGGACCCGCTGGCGGCCTCTTCCTAGGAGCCAAGACCTCAGACCCCACACATACTCCGGATTGAGACCCGCTTCCCCTGCGAATGTTCTCCTGCTGCCTGGCAGCCTGCACTTTGCACATGCTTGTCCCCAGCACAGCCCCCGGCCCTCTCCCCCTGCTGCCTTCCCCTGCCCTCCTGGGTGCTGCCTGCTGTGCGGTCAGAGCCCAGGTCTAGCAGCCCGGCCGGAACGTGCGCTGCCTCTGCTCTCCAGTTAGCCCCGGCTCAAGCCTAAGACCGTGCTGAGACAGGCCTGAGTGTCATGGTGCCCTCTGCCCAGGGCTGGGTCCTGAGCAGCTGGCTCTCCTGCAAGAAGGATGGGGGCCCTGGGGCTGGGCAGGCTAAGCCCCCTCTCTCTGCCCTCAGGTCAGCTGACCCAGTGTGGGGCCGATGCTGGAGAGGCGGGTGGGCTGACTGGATCCACCGGGAGCTGGCTTCCTGCGGGACAGGCCTCAGCCCTCTGCCAGCATCCCCCACTTCTGGGCAATAGAGACGTGAGGTCCCTCAAGAGCCTGAATTCCCAGCGGGGAGCAGTCTGGCCCTGCCCCCGCCCTGCCTCTTGCTAAGGCCCCCTACTCAGCACTTTGCCCTTGGTCTTGTAACTTGCTTGAAGGAGGGTTCTGGCCGCCAGCCAGGCCCCGGCAGACTCCCTGACCCTGAGTTTCATTCATTTTGTATAAACCCAGCGGGCTGGTGTTAGCCTTGTAGGTTTCTTCCTTCTTTCCTTCCTTTTTTTTTTTTAATTCACAGGTCCATATTTCCTCCTCTCCCAGCGAGGGGAGGTGCCTCTGTTCTCTGCCCTACCTGCCGGCGGGGTCCCAGCAGGGCTGGGGAACTGGTGGGGCTGGGATGCTCATCTCTGTCTGGGCGGGGTCTGAGTGTGCTCCCCAGGTTGGGAGGGTTCCTCGCCCAGTCCCGTCCTCCCCAGCTGGCAAGAGCTGGGGTTCTTGGTCTTGGAACTCCCAGGTGTTGGGAGCAGAGCACCTCTAGGGTTTCTGTTGTTGTCGTTCTCATCGTTTTAATCACCTAATAGCTCTTAGAAAGTGAATGTTGGAAGGTCCCTCCCCAGGCAGGCAGAGCACCAGCTGCGGCTGGCGAAGGCTCGGGTCAGCTTGGAGAGTCCCTCCTGCCCAGCAGATACCTGGCACTTTAAAGGAAGTTGGCCGCACTGTCTCCAGATGAAGTGACCCCCACCGCCCTTCCCTTATGTGTGACCTCACCCAGCCAGGGTGTAAATTGGGTCTGATTCAAAGTTCTGGGGTTTTAAACACAAAGCAGCTGGCTTCAGTGCTGTCAGGGAGACTCCTCCAAACCAGGAGCCCCAGCCCCACCCAAGCCAAAGTCCGAGAGCTGGACGGTCACCCCAGAAGGAGAGACAGCCTGCCACATCCTCCCATGCCAGGCCCTAGCCCAGGGTAACGACTGAGAATTCACCCACAACCAAATGAGCGCTGGCTGGAGCCAGAGGCCTGGAGCCCAGCCTCGTACCCATGTGGGAGCTCTTCTTCAGCCCTTGGGTCCCCTTGAGCTCAGTGAATGCCTACCAGGTGCCCACAGCACCTGGACTTCAAATTCTATATATAGAGAGATAAAATATATTAGAAATATTTTTGGAAAGGGATTGGTCTATGCAATGATAGTTTGGCATCTTCTTGAAAGACAGTTTAACGTTTTTACTAGGAGATTTAAAGAAAATAAAGGTCTACAATATTTTTAGAATTTTTTTTAGTCACCCCACAATGATCACATGGCATGACCTGCCGGGATGGAGAATGTCCCTGTTTCCTGTCTTTATAGGAGGAGGTGGGGGAGGCCTTGTGGGTTTGGGTTTTTTTTTTTAATCTTTCTAACAGAATGTTGCCACCACCGCTCCCCATTCTGTGGGCTGTGTTTGTATCTCGTCCCAGCTTCTATTGTAGAAAATAACATTGTAAGTGGAAATCAGCCTAGTGTCAGTATCTTGGTCTGAGGGGGAAAATTAAATATTGCATTTTTTGTTTATTTTGCTGTTTGGTTTTTTACCTTGTTACTTTGCCATGTTGTGAGATCAAAGACCGGAAGGAAGCCAGATGTGTAAAGGTGAATTCCACGGGTGGGGAAGATGGAGGTGGGCCTTGTTCTCCAAGCCTTAACTGAGGCCCAGAGGGCAGTTCCTTGCAGGTCTCACACCTCGAAAGCCACAGCTTTGACCTCAGTTCTGACCCCGACTCTGCAGAGCCCTGCATTTCCTCAGCTGCAAACGGGCTTGTAGAGCAACGAGAATGAGTGTGCGCCCCACCTCAAGAGGCCAGCTGGTCCCCAACCTCTCTGAAGCCCCCCTCAGACCTCGTCTCCAGACTCGGCCTGGGTCCCTCACCCCTGTTCCTGACTGTCCCAAGCCAGAGCATCGCAGTGGCTTAGTCAAGCTCTGGGAAAGGCTAAAGTCGCCTCGGGCTTTTGTGAGCTCAAAGGTGGCAGGAAGCCTTAGTGGTTTGGGCCAGCCACCAGCTCTCTCCCAAAAACGGGTTTAATCCACAGTACCATACACACAAAAAAGGGGGGTTGGCCTTGTCATCAGCTTTGCAAAGGCAGCCTGTACAGAGATGGCTGAGACAACCCAAGAAGACTAACGCTGCAGGGCGGGGTTGTGCCAGGCTCAGGCCGCTCTCCCCTGACTTCCTAGTGGAGACAGCAGGTCCAGGCCTCCACAACCCCTCAGGAAGGCCTGGGGTCCCCAGGAATTCTCTACACCATTCCAAAATTAAAAACTGCCAAATCTTAAAGCTGGTCGACTGAGTCAAAGGTCCTACTTTAGCCCGGCGTGGTGGCGCACGCTTGTAATCCCAGTACTTGGGAGGCTGAGACCAAAGGATTGTGGGTTTGCGGCCAGCCTCAGCTACTTAGGCCCTCTGCAACTGAGACCCTGTTTCAAAATAAAGAATAATAATAAAAAAAAATAGGGCTGGGGGTATAGCTCAGAGATAGAATGCCCCTGGATTCAATCCCCAGAAAAAAAAAAAAAAACCTACTTTGTGCCTAGCCCCATTTTGGGTGCTGTGAATATAGTTATGAGCAAGTCAGCTGGTTAAAATGTGGCAACACAGCCGGGCATGGTAGTGCATGCTTGTAATCCCAGTAGCTGGGAGGCTGAGACAGGAGGATCGCAGGTTCCCAGCCAGTCTCAACTACTTAGTGAGGCCCTCCGCAAATTAGTGAGACCCTTTTCCAAAATAAAAATAAAATAGGGCTGGGGGTATAGCTCGGAGGTAGAATGCCCCTGGGTTCAATCCCCAGTACTGCAAAAAAAAAAAAAAAAAAAAGTACCAACACAGCCAGACATGGTGGCTCATGCATGGAATCCCAGTATTTGGGAGGCTGAGACAGGAGGATCACAGGTTCAAGGACAGCCTCAGCAAGTAGTGAGACTCTTGTCAACCTAGTGAGACCCTTTTTCAAAATAAGAATAGAATAGGGCTGGGGGTGCAGCTCAGAGGTAGAATGCCCCTGGGTTCAATCCCCAGTACCACACACACACACACAAAACACATGGCAACAGGCATTGTAAGGGAGACACACTTGGGACTTTGGGGCATTGAGGGGAGTCCCTGTCTCCAGCTATGAATGAAGCTTCTTGGGGGGGATGGCATCTGGGGAGACATCATGGGTGAGGTGCAGCCAGCCCCATGCACTGTGGGCAGTGTTCCAGTGCCAGAAATAGAGGAAAAGGTCAAAGATGATCTAGCCCAACCTTCTTTTGTTCCCTGAGGAAAGAGACTCCAAGACTTGGGAGGGGCCTGACAACACCTGCCAAAACCTGTGACACCCAGGGCCCTAGAGGCAGGTGGTGAAGCGAGGGAGGGGACTCCTGAAGGTGATGGTGAGGGTTCACCCTCCTCTCTGCCAATCGAAGTCCTCTCATCACTGGGCACCAAGGGTGCACACCTATAATCCCAGCTAATCCGAGAAACTTGGTGAGACCCTGTTTCAAAATAAATAAAAAGGAGCTGGCTGTGGTGGCATGCACCTGTAATCCCAGTACTTGGGAGGCTGAGACAGGAGGATTGCAGGTTTGAGGACAGCCTCAGCAAGTATTGAGACTCTCATCAGCCTACTGACACCATTTCAAAATTAAAAATAGGGATGGGGGTGTAGCTTGAAGGTAGAATGCCCCTGGGTTCGATCCCCAGTACCATTAAAAAATAAATAAGCTGGGCGTGGTGGCACACGCTTGTAATCCCAGTACTTGGGAGGCTGAGACTAGGGTTCGTGACCAGCCTCAGCTACTTAGTGAGGCCCTCCACAACTTAGTGAGACCCTGTTTCAAAATAAAGAATAATAAAAAAACTAGGGCTGGGGGTGTAGCTCAGAGGTAGAAGCCCCTGGGTTCAATCCCCAGTACTGCAATAAATAAATAAATAAATAAATAAATAAAATAAATAAATGATTCTGTGCCAAAAATGATAAAAAAGTCAAGCTAAAAAAACAAAAAAAAAACAAAAAAAGCCGGGCATGGTGGTGCACGCTGAGGGAGACAGGAGGATCGCAGGTTTGAGGACAGCCTCAGCAAGTAGTGAAACTCTTCATCAACCTAAAGAGACCCTGTTTCAAAATAAAAAAATAAAATAGGGCTGGGGATGTAGCTCAGTGGTAGAGCGCCCCTGGGTTCAATCCCCAGAACGGAAAGAGAAGAAAAAAGATACCTTCCCTACCCCTGCGGCCAGGCTGGGGCCAGCTCCTCCTCCTCCCATCCAGGCCAGGCAGTGAAAATTCTCTGCGCCCCTTCCCTCAAAAGACATTCTTGGGAGCAGAAGAAAGTATCTTTGAAGCTGTCACTGAAGTGGAGTAGAGCTAAAAGGGTAGCTCAGAAATCCAGGCGTTGAGATTGATCCTGTGGGAAAAAGGGGTTCATCATGGCCGATGACCTAAAGCAATTCCTGTGTAAGAAGTTACAGAGTGTTGAAGGGCTCCATGCTATTGTGTCAGATAGAGATGGAGTACCTTTTATTAAAGTAGCTGACGATTATGTTCTAGAGCATGCTTTTGTTTTGATGTTTGTTTGTTTGTTTGTTTTGCGGTACCAGGGATTGAACCCAGGGGCATTTTACCTCCAGGCTACACCCCCAGCCCTATTTTTTTTTTTTTGAAACAGGGTCTCATGAAGTTGCGCAGGGCCTCACTAAGTAGCTGAGGCTGGCCGCGAACCCGGATCCTCCTGTCTCAGCCTCCCAAGTACTGGGATTACAATCGTGCGCCACCACGCCCAGCTCCAGAGCATGCTTTGAGACCTGGTTTCTTAGCTGCTTTTGCCCTTGCAACAGGCCAGGAAGTAGGGTCGCCAGGTGGGCTTCACAGCTGACGTGCAGTTAAGATCTCCCTTTCTCTGATCCTCACTTTCCAAATCCATCTGAAAAGCGAGACTTCTGACCCCAGACTCCCTTCTCGCTCTGGCTTTGGGACTATGGAATGTTTAGTGATGGAGTTGGGTGGGAGCATCTGACAGGGCTGTGGACACGAAGGCCAGGTAGGATCGGTTCCCAGCTCCGTCCCATTCCCTGGGGAGATTTCGGGGAAAGACCCGCCCACAATGCCCTTGAGAAACTACATTTCCCGACATGCAAAGGGAGGCGGCGCCAGCATTTGATACTGAAATGACCTAGGGACTACGACTCCCGGCGTGCCCCGCGGTCCAGAGCCGGAAGGGCCCGGATCCGGAACCGGATGTGGCCTGCTGCTCTGGTGGTGGAGCGTGGGGGAAATGGTGAGGCTGGGGCTGAGCGCCGCCGGGGCGGAGGTGTCAGGGGGTGGGGCCGAGGGTTTGCTCCCGAGCTGGCGCTTGAGCCCTCCGAGCCGGGATTGCTCTCCCGCCGGCCCGTGCGCGGATGAAAAGGCCGAGTCCTGGCACGCCCTCCCAGCCTAGAGATTGATGCCGAGTCGGCCCTCTTACAGCTGTGGAATGAATGGGAAGCTAGAACGTAAACTGGCTGCGACTCCCCCTTCCATTAGTGCACCTAAATGGAGACTCCCTTCATTAGCTGAGCACTCCCTTTTCTCCAGGCCACGGGGACAGACCAGGTGGTGGGACTCGGCCTCGTCGCCGTTAGCCTGATCATCTTCACCTACTACACCGCCTGGGTGATTCTCTTGGTATGTCTGAGCCCCCCGCCCCCCTCCCGCCCTCGGCTCACCTTCCCCTATCCCTGGATCTTGAAGCTGCCCTCTAACACTAACTAGGGGGTGCTGGGTGCTTTACCTGCCCTTTCTCATGAAATCTCCATACAGCACTAAGAAGATGCGAGTGCTGTCCGCATTTTATAGACGAGGAAGCCGATGCTCAGGGAGAAAGGTCTGGCCCAAGATCACATCCTTCACCGCTATACTGTGAAGCCCGATCCGGGTTTGCTTTGCGTTTGAAGGGAGTTCTGTCCTGGTTAGCCAGCTGGCTCCTGGGCTTGGCAAGCACCGTGGATTTTATGAAGGCTTTTAGGAGTTTTTTCATGTGGGAAAATCAGTTATTGCTTAAGAAGTGTAGTGTGTTTGGAAGGCAAAATCTTGCAGAACTTGGTGTCCTTTAGAAAAAAAATAGTAAAGAAGGCCTGGGAGCCTAGGTTGGGAATTCCTTGGGGATTCCTCAGGTACCCTTTGCCAGGCTGTGGGCTTCGGGCAGGTCCTTTGTCTTCTGTTCACTACCAGATTCCCAGCACCAACCTAGTGCAGGCACCAGGCAGGTGCCCAGTAAACAATTTTTAAATAAACGAAGGAAACCAGGCATGGTGGCCCACGTGTGTAATCCCAGTATTTGGGAGCCTGAGACAGGAGGAATGCAGGTTTGAGACCAGCCTCACTCAGCAACCTAGCAAGACTCTCAGCAACCTAATGAGACCCTGTTTCAAAACAAAAAATAAAATGGGCTGGGGGTATAGCTCAGAGGTAGAATGCCCCTGGGTTCAATCCCCAGTACCTAAAAAATAATAATAGTAATAAAAAGAAAAGCAAAGGCTGCCCCCTGCCTTAGATGGAGGAGGTGGGGCTTGGGGGCTGGGCAATGTGAGCACTGCTCACCAGAGCTCTGCCCTTGCTGCTAGCCATTCATCGACAGCCAGCACGTCATCCACAAGTTCTTCCTGCCCCGAGCCTACGCTGTCGCCATCCCGCTGGCTGCCGGCCTCCTGCTGCTCCTGTTTGTGGGTAAGTCATCATCCATCATCAGCCTGACCTGGGCAGGGTGTCTGGAGGGACCCGCCACCCTCTCCCACCCCGCGCATGCTTCCACACTTTGGCACTGACTGTACATCTGCTTGCGGCTCCTTGCCCCAGCTCTGTCTGGGGTTTCTTTTTCATCCTTCAATGCCACAAGTCAGTAGCCTCTCCAGTCTTCCCAATGCCTCAGGCTCTTGGGACTGGTGGCATGTCTCCGTTTTTCCTGTCCCCATCTCCATCATCACTCTGCTCACACCTCAGTCACCTCCCACTCTCTTGTCACCTGGCTCAGTGCACCTCAGTTCCTGCACCTCTTTATCTCTCATGGCTTCATACGGAAGGGGACCATGTCTTCATCATTACTGTGTCCTCAGCATCAGCACAGACTGTGACACTGAGTTGGTGCTCAAAAAAATAGTTTGGGTGAGTCAGCAATTGGGTGACTGGATGATGGGGTAGACGAGCAGGTTGGTGGTAGACAGGTTGGTAAGGGGCAGGTTCATGAGTAGAGGGATGGACAGGTAGCTCTCGTACCCAGGGGAACCTGAAACACTAAATGCGGCACCTTGCCTGTGGCTCACCATGACTGTTGGATGGATGTGTGCTTTGACAAATGACTAGGGAGAGGAGCAGGTGACCTGGAGGGCGGCTGGGGAGGTGCATGACCCTGCATGTGGGTCATTCCACCCGGCCCTGCCCTGACCTCCCAGCAGCCCTGAGCAGGGATCCTACCTGGTCTTTCTGGTCTGTATGTTCCAGGGCTGTTCATCACTTATGTGATGCTGAAGAATCAGAAGGTGACCAAGAAGGCTCAGTGAAGGCCCGCAGGGATGAGGCTGCCAGCCTCTTCTCTACCTCCCCTCCGAGATAGGGACCACGGTGGCCCCTCCAGCCTGGCTGCCCTGCAGCCCTCTCGGGAGATGAAGCTGCTCAAGACTCTCCCCTGATGGACCAGAACCCCCTGCTTTCCTGCTCACCCTTCCAGAAGCCAGGAGAGAGGAAGACCTGAAAGCCTCCCTCACGGCCCTCCTCTCAGAGCCTGAACAAATTCTGGTTGTGCCCACTGCACTGTCAGACTTCCTGTTACTTTTTCCTCTGGGTTCTGCCCTCTTGCCTCAGTTTCCTCTCTGTGACAGGCTGATGTTGGACTTAGCAGGTTCTGAAGCAGCATGTGACCTTCTTCCTGAAGGCAGCTCTCCTGAGTGTGACACAGCCCAGGCTGCTGGACCTGGAAAGCTCTGGAAGAGGACAGACAGACTCCAGGACCACTGGGGTGTAATACGGCAGCCACACTGGACCCCTAGACGGACCACTCCCCGTGGAGGCCCAGCCCCACCTGCCCAGGAATGGCCTGTTTGGGAGAATTTACAATAAATGCTGATGGTATTTGTCACTATGTCTTTTTTGTTTGTTTATTGTTGGGTGTTTTTTTTTTTTTTGGTACTGGGAATTGAACCCAGGGGCATTGTACCTCCGAGCTATACCCATAGCCCTTTATTTTTATTTTGAAACAGAGTCTTGCTAAGTTGCTGAGGCTGACCTCAAACCTGCCATCCTCTTGTTTCAGCCTCCCAACTGCTAGAATTGTAGACATGTGCCACCACACCTGGCTGTCATTCTTTTTTTTTTTTCCAGTACTGGGGATGGAACCCAGGGGTATCCTACCTCTGAGCTACACTCCCAGCCTTATTTTTTATTCTTTTTTTTTTTTTGTGTGTGTGTGTGTGGTATCAGGGATGGAACACAATGGCATTCTACCTCCTAGCCTCACCCCCGGCCCTATTTTTTATTCTTTATTTTGAAACAGGGTCTCACTAAGTTGTAGAGGGCCTCACTAAGTAGCTGAGGCTGGCCGCGAACCTGCGATCCTCCTGTCTCAGCCTCGCAAGTACTGGGATTACAAGCATGTGCCCGGCTTCTATGTGATTCTTGACCAGAGGAGCTGGGCTGGAGGGGGCTGGAGGTGACCGGAGCTGGCCCTGCATTGGTCTCTGGTCAGGAGACCTTGGTTTGTGCAGTGAGGAGACCTCAGGTGTCCCCTCTGCACTGTCCCTGTGCTGGACACTGGGGATGAAGCGGAAACTGGGACAAATGTGGCTCAAGCCAGGTAGAGCTCACAGCTGGGGAGTCAGCAGAGGCCCTGGCATGCCTCTTCCATACCTTCCCTGTGCCAGGATGGACTAGTATTTTGGGGACCCACGGGCCACTCCCCTAAAAGCCCAAGCTGGTCATCCATCCCTTGCGCCCACCAGCCTGACTGAGCCTGGCTGTAAGCAGTGGGGTGTTGGAGGCCATCTTAGCCCACGCAATGAGCTCACCATTTCGGTCCACCTTAACCATGTACACAGTACATGCTAAGTGGAAATTATCCGCACGCAGACAAGCTTCCTTGGACAGAATGGGACCCCTGGGTTCAATCCCCAGTATCGCAAAAAAAGTGATATATTCATACATGCACACAGCACACAGCACACAGTACACAGTGTATTTCCCACCACGCCCAGCTCACCACATTTTCTTTATCCACTCATCTGTGGACTGATACCTGGGTTGGTTCCTCAATTTGGCAATTGTGAATAGTGCTTCTATGCCGGGCGTGGTGGCCCACGCTTGTAATCCCAGTACTTTGGGAGGTGGAGACTGGAGGATCCAGGTTCGCGGCTAGCCTCAGCTCTCTCTCTTTCTCTCTCCCTCTCTCTCTCTCTCCTTAGTGAGGCCCTCTGCAACTTCGTGAGACCTGGTTTCAAAATAAAGTATAAAAAATAGGGCTGGGGGTGTAGCGTGGAGGTAGAACGCCCCTGCGTTCAATCCCCGGTACCGCAAAAAAAAAAAAATAGTGCTTCTATGCCCATGAGTCTACATGCGCCACTGTAGTATTCTATCGAATTCTTTTGGAAAAATACCAAGGAGTGGTGTAGCTGGGTCATAAGCTCACCAGCCGCATCCTCTGCCCTGTCAGGGAAACCTTTCACTTCCCTTCCTAGCTGCTCCGCTCTCTCCAGTCTGATGACTCACAGCAACCAGTGGCCTTTCAAGACCGCTTATTCTCACACTCACCCTCACTCGTAACCTCTGGGCTCCCACAGCCTCCACGCCCTCCGCCTGTAAGGCCCTCATGCGAGATGGCTTTCTCATCACTCGGGCCACTCGCCTTTCACTTCCTGGGACTCACAGAGGCCCTTTCACCCCAGCTCACATCGGTCCAATACATACACTTATCAAGCACCAGTTTTGGCTGGGCACTGAGCCAGGAAATGAGGCCCCCATGGTTCCTGACCTGTTGGCATGCCTATCCTAGAGAGGCAATGCAATACACCAATAAATGAGCAAGACAAGCCTGGTGCGGTGGCGCACACCTGTAATCCCAGTACCTGGGAGGCTGAGACAGGAGGATCGCAGGTGTAAGACCAGCCTTAGCAACTTAGTGAGACCCTGTTTCCAAAAAAAAAAAAAAAAAAAAAAAAAAAAAATTGGCTGGGCATGGTGGCGCACACTTGTAATCCTAGTACTTGGGAGGCTGAGACAGGAGGATCGCAGGTTCGAGGGCAGCCTCAGCAATTTAGTGAGGCTCTCGGCAACTTAGTGAGACCTTCTTTCCAAATAAGAAACAAAATCAGTGTGAGGGTGTAGCTTGGAGGTAGAATGCCTCTGGGTTCAATTCCCAGTACCCCCCCACAAAGCCAGGCATGGTGGCACATGCCTGTAATCCCAGTACTTGAGGGGCTGAGACAGGAGGGTCACAAGTTTGAGAACAGCTTCAGCAACATAGCAAGACTCTCAGCAACCCAGTGAGAACCTGTTTCAAAATAATAAAATTAGCCAGGTGTGGTGGCGCACACTTGTAATCCCAGTACTTGGGAGGCTGAGACAGGAGGATCCGGGTTCACGGCCAGCCTCAGCTACTTAGTGAGGCCCTCCACAACTTAGTGAGACCCTGTTTCAAAATAAAGAATAAAAAAATAGGGCTGGGGGTGTAGCTCGGAGGTAGAATGCCCCTGGGTTCAATCTCAGTACTGAAAAAAAAAAAGAAATAATAAAATGAGCTGGGTGTGGTGGCGCATCCTTGTAATTTCAGTACTTGGAAGACTAAGACAGGAGGATCACAGGTTCAAAGTCAGCCTCGCCAACTTAGTGAGGCTCTCAGCAACCTAGTGAGACCCTATTTCCAAATAAATAAAATCGGGCTGGGGGTGTAGCTTGGAGATAGAATGCCTCTGGGTTCAATCCCCAGCACCAAGAAATAAAAAAAATGGGACTGGGGGGGGGGTTGTGGCTCGGAGGTAGAATGCCCCTGGGTTTAATCCACAATACCACACACACAAAAAGAAATGAACAAGACAATCTCTGACAATGAAAAAGATAAAGGTGGAGCTGGGCATGGTGGCACACGCCTGTAATCCCAGTACTTGGGAGGCTGAGACAGGAGGATCACAGGACAGCCTCAGCAAGTAGTGAGACTCATATCAACCTACCAAGACCCTGTTTCCAAATAAGAAATAAAACCAGGCTGGGGTGTAGCTCAAAGGTAGAATGCCTCTGGGTTCAATCTCCAGTACCACAAAAAAAAAAAAAAAGAGAAGATAAAGATAAAAATGACATGGCCAAGAGTGTGGGAAGGGGCACTTGGAGTCCCGCAGGGTGCCGAGAAGGAGCAAGGCAATTGAAGTCTGGGGAAAAGGGCTTCAAGCAGAGGGAAGAGCAAATGCAGAGGAGTTTGGTGGCTGGAAGGCAGGGCCCAGGAGACAGGCTGGGGAGTTAGGGAGGGAGCGCGGGTAAGGATGGACCTGGAGTGGGGCAGACAGGCCCGCCCGGGCCAGGAGAGGAGTTTGAAATTTGTTCCAGTGCTGTGAGAAGCCACAGGAGGCTTTAAGCATGCGAGTGACATCATTGGATTTACGCTTTTAAAAGATCACACTGGCAGCCGTATCCCTCCCATTGGTTCACCACTACATTTCCGGGGCCTAGCCCTGCTCTTGGCCCAAAGTGGGTGTTCCAAATATATGTGTTGGATGAATGGATGCCCTGACTTCCTGTGTGACCTGGAGGTAGTCGCTTCTTTCTCTGGATCCTAGTTTCCTCACCTGAAAGACAGTCAATGGGAATTTCATGCCTGAAAGGGTGGGAGGGACAGGATTTCGGTCATTCGCCTCCCCAGGAGCCCCGGAGACCTGCGTCCACCACCACAGGGGGGAAACAGGGGGTCCTCCCTCCCGGGCACCCCGGCTCCTGCCCGCGGCCCCGCCCCGCCTGGACCGCGGTCCGGAGGATGCTGCAGCCGCGGGGGCGGGACCCGCAGGCGACCGCCAGCGCCCCCTGCGCGGATTGGGCGCAGCCGTGACCAACGCCGTGCGATTGGCCGGTTGTGAGTCAGGGGCGGGGCCTGGATCCTGCAGTTGGGGGCGGCGGGGACGCGGCCAAAGCCCGGGAAGCTGCTGCGGGGGCGATGGCTGCGCCAAGCCCCGGGCCCCGCGAGGTAGGTACGGACCTGAGAGAGGACAGGAGAGGCAGGGGTTGGCGGGCAGGGGCCGGGCTTCCTCTCCGCCAGCGGCGCAGACACGCCCCCATCCCAGCCAAGGAGGGGCCCTGCCCTGGGCGAGGACCAGGACACGCCCCACACTGGGGCTTAGGCATGAAGGGGGGTTGATCTGGTGGATATCCCCAGGTCTTCCTCAGTTTCCTCATCGGGAAAAATGGAGATGATAACAAAAGCTCCTCCATGGGGCTTGCGCTGTTGGGAGTGCAGGGCTCATGGTGGGTGCCCATGAGTAATGGGTCAACTGGTAGGATCTCAGCATCGTGCTGACCCTCCGCGCTGGCCTTGAGGAACTCAGCACAGATGCACCGATTTGACCGAATCACCGGCCTCTCAGCCTGCTATCAAGGCTTCCTGTGCTCGGGGCTCAAACTCAACAGAAACACAGCTAATGCCTGCCAGGAAGGAGTTACTATAGTTCTCAGGCTGCAGATGAGAAAAGGAGGCAGGAGTTTACCAAGGTGATTCACCTAAGGTCAGGAGGCTGATGAGAGATGGCTCCTCTCAGCTGGTCTCTGTCTACTGATGATAATAACCATCACTCTATTTGGATGAGGACTGTGTGTCAGGTGCCCTGTGGCCCCTCCAGACGTCTGGTGAGATAGGTATAGCATTACCCCTATTTTACAGCTGAGGAAACTGAGGCAGAGAGTGACAGAAAGGCTCACAGGTAGTGCAAGTGGGACTTGAACCTGGGTCTCCGCCCTCTGCGATGCCACCACTTGCTCTTTGCTTCCTGTGCCTCTTCTCACCAGGTGCTGGCCCTCTCCCCAGAAGCTGGACACAGAGCAGCCACCTCGAACTCGAGCCGCCGTGGCCTTCTCTGGCGTCTACGAGACAAGCAGTCGCGCCTGGGCCTGTTTGAGATCAGCCCCGGGCATGAGCTGCACGGGTTGACGTGTATGATGCAGGCAGGGCTGTGGGCTGCCACCCAGGTCTTCGTAGACCACCCGCCCCTGGTGAATGGCCAATTGGTCTCCTGTACCCCAGGACGCTGAGGGCAGGACCCAGCTCATGGCCTGTCTTGCTAATGCTGCCCAACTGGGAATCAGAAAGGGCTACCTAGAGGAGGAAGGCAGGGGCTGGGTACAGCGAGGGAGGGGCATTCTGGGGTGGTGGAAAGCCTAGGATGTTGGGGGTGTGAGGAAGCCCCTGACTCAAGTGGTGGCTGTGTGACTAGGGGGGCCTCAGTGCCCCATCTGTATAATGGGCAGAAGGCTTTCTATTCATTCCTTGGTTTGGAAGGGCCTCCCAGCCTGCCAGGGCCTCTGATTGAGGAGTGACCCACCCCACCCTGCCAGCCCAGCCCATCCTCCCTGGAGCTCAGGCTGCAGCCCTGCTGGCTCAGCAGAAAAGGTCACCCAGCTGCAAACTCAGCAGCTGGACGGCCAGGGTGAGCATGTGTGTTGTTTGTGTGTGCGCACATGTGCAGTCTGACCACATCCACCGACCAACATCTGGCATGGGGACCTGGAGGTCTGGCGAGAGTGGAGGGTCCCCAGAGACCTGACCTCACCACCTGCTGAAAATCTTCCAGGCCTCCCCAGTACTCAGCATGGCCTGGAGATCTTGCTGGCTGCAAGGCCAACTGTCCAGCCTCATCCATACTCCATCCCTCCCTTACTGGCTCAGACACTCGGCCCTGTTCCCTGCTGGTAGCCACCATCCTGTTTCCACTGCCACCAGCACCCTGCTCCTCCTCTCCACTGCCTTTCAGGTTTCTGCTCAGGGTCACCTCCCCCAGGAAGCCTCCTGTGATCCTGTCCCCCACCCCGGCTGTGGCAGGCAGGCCACTTGGCTCCAGGGCCGTCCCCTTGTACTGGGATGGAATCGAGCTTCCTTTGGCCAACGTGTGTCTGAGGGTGTGTGCCAGGCTTGGACCCAGCAGTGGATGACACACACCTCAGATCACACCCATCCTCTCTCCAGCCCCGGGAGGGCCCACAGCCCATCGGCCCAACTCAGGCACACCAGGGACACCTCAGGTCCCTGCTTGCTGAAGGAATCAAATTGGGGTTGGTGAGGGGGGCCCAGTACAGGACACTTGGAGAGCTTGGGCAGGCAGAGGACTTCCCCTAAGACCCTCTACTCATCCCTGCAGGGGCCGCCCACCCAGGAGGATTTTTCTGAGGTCCTGGTCCAGGTTCATGAGGTAGGAAGCCCAAGAATCCTGGGGCAGGGGGCGTGCTGGCCTTTGCTCTCTTTCCTCAGTTTCTCCATCTGGGTAGGGGGAGTGATGGCTTGTCCTCCCCCCCGGGGGGGATCCTTGCAGGAAGTCTGTGGTCATCCCGACCCTCCCATACCAGGGCCAAGTGCTTACCCAACCTGGACCCATGTGGACACTCTCGCTGCTTCTCCTCACAGGGCTTTGAGCTGGGCACACTAGCTGGCCCGGCCTTTTCCCGGCTGCGGCGCTCCCTGGGCCTGGCGGAGGAGGACTATCAGGCTGCGCTGGGCCCTGGCGGCCCCTTTCTGCAGTTCCTCAGCACCTCCAAGAGCAAAGCCAGCTTCTTCCTGTCGTGAGCTTGCGGCAGGGGTGGGGCAGGGGTGAAGGTGGGACCCCTCGCGGGGGGAGGGGGTGGGAGCTCTTGGCGAGAGAAACGGCGGGGTCGGTCAGGGATGGACGGTCAGGGCCAGCTCGAGGTCCGACGGAGGTAGGAGAGGGTGAGGGCAAGGACTGGTGGATAGGCCTGGAGACCCGGGAGAGAACTTCCTGCACAGGCGGGGATGCGGGCGGAGAGACCCCAGCCCGGCCTGGATTGTGACCTCTACTTCCTATCTCGCAGCCACGACCAGCGCTTCTTCCTAAAGACCCAGCGGCGCCGGGAGGTGAGGGTGCTGCTCGCCCACCTGCCCCGCTACGTGCGGCACCTGCAGCGGCACCCGCACTCGCTGCTGGCGCGGTTGCTCGGTACGGAGGACCGAGGCGGGAGACAGCGAAGTACCTGCGGAGTCTGGGGGTCTATGGGCGGGGCCAGACCCTGGGGAGGGGCTCAAAGAGGCAGACTTGGGATTGGACAGTCCAGAGAGTGTTGTGGGCGTGGCTTTGCCTGTGGGCGGGGCATCTTTGGAGTCGTATGGGAGTGGGGACTTGACTCAAGCGGTGGGCCGGGCCTGGAGGGGTGGGCTGAGGAGGCAGAGGACGTTGAGGAGGCCGGGCCAGCGGGGTGTGGCAGCACCCTCCTGTAATCCCAGTATTTGGGAGGCTGAGACAGGAGGATCCCAGATTCAAGACCAGCCTCAGCAATAAGGTTGGGGGTGTAGCTTGGAGGCAGAATGCCCTTGAGTTCAATCTCCAGTACCAAAATAAAATAAAATAAACTGTGCGTGGTGACGCATGCTTGTAATCCCAGTACTCGGGAGGCTGAGACAGGAGGATTGCAGGTTCGCAGCCAGCCTCAGCAACTTGTGAGGCCCTCTGCAACTTAGTGAGACCCTGTTTCAAAATAAATAAATAAATAAATAAATAAATAAGTAAGTAAGTAAATCGGGCTGGGGGTGCAGCTCAGAGGTAGAATGCCCCTAGGTTCAATCCCTAGTACCACCAAAAATAAATAAATAAATAAATAAATAAATAAATAAAATAAAATGAATAAAAGGAGGCATAGCCTGGGATTGGGGAGGAGGCCGAGGGACCCTGGGTTGTGGAGTTTGGGGGCCCTTACCTGGCACCCTCTCCTCTTCCAGGAGTGCACAGTCTGCGGGTGGCCCAGGGAAAGAAGGTGGGTGAGGCCCAGGCGAGGTGGCTGGGCGGAGGGGACAGCCGAAGGGTGACATCTCGGCTTCCCTCACTCTTCACCCCTGTCCCCAGAAATACTTCATCATCATGCAGAGCGTCTTCTACCCCGCGGGTCGCATCTCTGAGAGGTGAGTCTGTTGGCACAGGCACAGGTCCTGACCCCACTCGCTGTGTGCCACCTGAAGCACCGCACTCACTAGACACAGGTGAAACCAGGCCCGGGGAGGAGAAGGGATGCTCCCCAGACCTGGTGGGCTGGAGACCAGATCCCCGCCACTGCATCTCTTGAGCGCCAACAGTATGCGTTAGGCACTGTCTGGAGCCCTTTATGCTCTTTGTCTTTGTCCCAGAACAACACTGTGGGTAGGTGTTGCCACCTTCTTCATTTTATTTTACTGATTGATTTACTTTTGCAGTACTGGGATTAAACCCAGGGGCATTCTACCTCCGAGCTACACCCCCAGCCCTATTTTATTTTTATTTTGAAACAGTCTTGCTAGGATGATGAGAGTCTCACTACTTACTGAGGCTGTCCTCGAACCTGTGATCCTCCTGTTTCGGCCTCCCCAATATTGGGATTACAGGTGTGCGCCACCACGCCCGGCTTTATCTTCCTCATTTTATAGCTGAGAAATGGAGGCAGGCCAAGGCCACGAGCTCACACGAGGAGCAGGGATTTCAGCTCAGTCTCTGGCTGCACACAGCCCTGACTCTGCCTTTAGGTTCCTCATGGGCGCTGGCCCCAGAGCCATCGGCTTCCCTTCCCCCTGCCCTGGGCTGGGCTTCCAGAGGCTGGAGTGGGACTCCCTGTCCTGCTCTTTATTTACTTGTGGCTTGGGCAAGTCAGAGGAACTCTCAGAGCCTTTGTTTCCTCATCTCTAATGTGTATATGATGAGTATATAATGCTGTATATAATGAGTTTGGTGCCTGCACGACAGTCAGCCAGTGGAAGCTCTTGTTTCTGATTATCTTGTGGCGTTCCCTGTGTGTCTCATCTATGCAAAGCTGAACGTGTCCCTCCACCTCCCAGGTACGACATCAAGGGCTGTGAAGTGAGCCGCTGGGTGGAGCCGGCCCCTGAAGGCAGCCCCGTTGTCCTGGTGCTGAAGGACCTCAACTTCCAGGGCAAGACCATCGACCTGGGTGAGCCCACCGCCTACTCCAGGGTGGAGTTCAGCACAGCAGCCTTGGCACTGCCTTCTGTGTAGATTCTGGAGTCAGACAGAGCAGGGTTCAAATCCTGGCTCCACAACTTGCAAGCTAGGTGACCAAGGCAAATTATAGATGAGTAGCTGGGTGTGGTGGCACACGCCTCTAATCCCAGTACTCAGGAGGCTGAGGCAGGAAGATTGCAGGTTTGAGGCCAGCCTCATCAACTTAGTGAGACACTCAGCAACTTAGTGAGACCCTGTTTCAAAATGAAAGATAGGGCTGGGGTGTAGCTCAGAGATAGAATGCCCCTGGGTTCAATCCCCAGTACCACACACACACAAATGAATTCCTTATTTGTGAAATGGGAATGGTAGCGACACCTGCCCTTCCGGGGCAGGAGCATGTGGAGCACCCTGGCTGGCATGTGACCAGAGCTCAGGTGGTGGCCCTGGTGCTCCTGCAGGGCCCCAGCGTGGCTGGCTCCTCCGCCAGATGGAACTGGACACCACCTTCCTCCGGGAGCTCAATGTGCTGGACTACAGCCTCCTGATGGCCTTCCAGCGACTCCACGAGGATGAGAGGGGTCAGGGCAGCAGCCTCATCTTCCGCATGGCCAGGTGAGCCCCTGGGAGGCCAGACAAGACTGAGTGTGGGAAGGACAGACAGCTAGGTGTAGGGATGCCTTCCCGGCGCACAGAACAGCACAGGCAAAGGCTCAAAGACGGGCAAGTGTAGCATCTGGGGGTGTGCACCTGTGTGTGTGTGTGTATGTGTGTGTGTGTGTGTGTGTGCGCGCACACCCACTGGAGCAGCCTGGTTGGTAGAGGTCGGGGGCACAGGTAGACCACAATCAGGGGACAGAATTGATGGGGTGCAGTCGGACAAGGGCTTCAGTGTGGATTTGAAGAGACTGTCTGCCGGGTGTGGTGGTTCACGCCTGTAATGCCAGTTCTTGGGAGGCTGAGACAGGAGAATCACAGGTTCAAGGACAGCCTCAGCAACTTAGTGAGACTCCCAGCAACCCAGGGAGACCCTGTTTCAAAAACAAAAAATAAAAACGACTGGGGGTATAGCTCAAAGGTATAATGTCCCTGGGTTCAATCAGTACCACACCATAGATAGATGATAGATGATAGATAGATGATAGACAGGCAGATAGATAGATAGATAGATAGATAGATAGATAGATAGATAGATACTGTTCATTTTCCAGCAGGGGATGTAGAACCTTTGAAAGTTTTAGAGCAGGGGAAAGATCTACTTAATTTCTGTCATAGAAAGAGCTTTTGCCACTGGGTACAATAGCATATGACCCTCAGCAACTCAGTGAGACCCTCTTTTCTTTTCTTTTTTCTTTTCTTTTCTTTCTTTCTTTCTCCTGTACTGGGAATTGAACCGAGGGGCATTCTACCTCCGAGCTACTCTCCCACCCCTATTTTTTATTTATTCTTTGTTTTGAAACAGGGTCTCACTAAGTTGAGGAGGACCTCACTAAGTAGCTGAGGCTGGCCGCGAACCCACGATCCTCTTGTCTCAGCCTCTCAAGTACTGGGATTACAAGCATGCGCCACCACGCCAGCTGTGAGGCCCTATTTCAAAAAATAAAATAAACTAAGGGCCAGGGTGTAGTGCGGAGGTAGAACGCCCCTGGGTTCCATCCCCAGTACCCCCCCCAATTTTTTTTTTTTTTGCGGTACCGGGGATTGAACTCAGGGGTGTTCTACCTCCGCACTACGCCCCGGCCCTATTTTTTATACTTTATTTTGAAACCGGGTCTCACGAAGTTGCGGAGGCCTCACTAAGTAGAGAGAGAGAGAGAGAGAGAGAGAGAGAGAGAGAGAGAGAACGCTTGCGCGTGCGCACGCATGCGCGAGCTGAGGCTGGCCGCGAACCCGGATCCTCCGGTCTCCGCCTCCCAAAGTACTGGGATTACAAGCGTGCGCCACCACGCCCGGCTATCCAAATTTTTTTAAATAAATAAAAGAACGGTGGACAGGGAAGCAGAAGATGAGGTGCGCTCACCCAGCCCTCGTTCCTGTCCCTTAGCGGAAGACCTTGGGGTGGGTGAGGCTGGAGCAGCATCTGGGCTAATGCTCCCCACGCAGTCCGTGGCTGGGCGCGTCCTAATTGGATGGCGGAATCCCTGCCACGGGACACAGGGCCTTTGAGTCGCCCATCCAAGCCAGGTCAGCCTTAGGCCACCCTGTCATTCAGCCAGTATGCCCCGAATAGTTGTGGTTATACCGAAATTTTTTCATTCTGGCTTTCCTACTCTCCACCCCCCAGTCCTCAGCCCCTTCCTCGCCTCCCGCCCCCCACCGGCCCGCACCTTCCATGTTAGCCCAGCCTGGGTCCTCAGATCACTGAGTTCTGACTGGTCAGATCCTGGGCGGATCTTGTCTCTCATTGGCTTATTTCTCCCAGACTGGCATCACAGGAATAAAGCCCCTCAGCGACCCTCGCAGGACAAAGTTAGGGCATTGTTTCTGCTGGGTCTGGGGGGTCTGGCCAGAGACGTCTGATTTGGAATTTTTTTTTTTTTTTTTGTACTGGAGGTTGAACCCAGAGGCATTCTACTTCCAAGCTACACCCCTAGCCTTTTTAAATTTTGAAACAGGGTCTGGCTAGGTTGGTGAGGGTCTCATTAAATTCCTGAGGCTGGCCTTGAACATGTGATCCTGGCATTACAGGCGTGCACCACCGTGCCCGTCTTGGACACGAAAACACACATATTTGCAAACTGGGGTTGTTGGACTTTGTTTGCAAAGTTTCAGCTCTGCAATCTGGAACTTCCGGGGTTGGATGACCCCAAACAGAAGTTTAGGAAATACCCAAATTAAAGGAATTATCTGAAGTCACGTGGCACAAACGCAGAGCCAGGGTCTGGGTGACCCAAATGTTCTAGACTGGCGCTACCCAATAGAAATATAATCCAAGCTATACACATAATTTAAAAATTTCTAGTAGCCTTTTTTTTTGGTGGTGGTGGTATTGGGGATTGAATCCAGGGGCAGTCTACCTCCGAGCTACACCCCCAGCCCTATTTTATTTTACTTTTAAAATTTTGTTTTATTTTATTTATTTATTTTTATGATACTGGGGATTGAACCCAGAGGCATTCACCTTTGAGCTACACCCCCAGCCCGATTTTATTTCTTATTTGGAAACAGGGTCTCACTAGGTTGATGGGAGTCTCACTACTTGCTGAGGCTGTCCTCGAACCTGTGATCCTCCTGTCTCAGCCTCCCAGTACTGGGATTACAGGCGTGCACCACCACGCCCGGTCAGCACAGCTCTTGGACATCAGCTACTCATTACTCAGCCTCCCAGTTGACCTGCTGTCGCAGGCTAATGCACACTGGAGGTGTGGGAATGGGACGGATTGGCTGGGGCTCCCTGAAGGAGGCTGCAGCCTCACTCTCCTGTTGGCCCACACCCAGGTCTGTGCAAGGGGCCCAGAGCCCGGAGGAGTCGGGATCTCAGAACCGCCGGCTGCTGCCCGACCTCCCCAACGCCCTCCACATCCTGGACGGGACGGAGCAACGCTATTTCCTGGGCCTAGTGGATCTTGCTACGGTCTACGGGCTTCGGAAACGGCTGGAGTACTTGTGGAAGACGCTGCGCTACCCGGGCCGGACCTTCTCTACCGTCAGCCCGACTCTCTACGCCCGCCGCCTCTGCCAGTGGGTAGAGGCGCACACCGAGTGAGGGCGCCTGGCCTCTGTCTCCCCATCTGGACAATGGCTCACTTCAGGAACGCTGGTTCCAGCCGGCCGAGGCAGCTCGCCTGCTGATCCTCCCATTGGCCACCAGAGGGCAGCATCCGCCAACTAACTATACCAACAGCTCCGTTTGAGGGTGGTGCTGTGTCCTGTGTTGTGACTCCCCTATATCAGCTCATTAATCCTCAAAAATTGCCATTATCCTCTCTTTACGGACCACGAAATGGAGGCTCAGGGGGTTAAGGGACTGAGCAAGGTCATTCAGCAATAAATGCTGGAAGCGGGACCCCACCATGCCTTTAGACCCTGGAGCCTGTATTCTTAACTGGCTGGTCCTGCTGTCTGGTCCTCCCACCCTGGGGAAATGGAGAGGCTGAGGACTCTGCCTCCTTGTCATCCAGATGGGGAAACTGAGGCCTGCCCAGGCCTCCAGCTCCCTGCTCTGCGTTCACGCAGGGCCCCTCTGCCTCACTCCTGGTCTCTGGGATGCAGGTGGGGGTAGAGCTTCCTGGAGGTGCGTTTAAGGGTCCACTGTTGATCTCCAGGGAGCTCTGTCCGCTGAGAGTCACTTTTCCCATCTGTGAAATGGGGGCAAGGGTCAGTGGTCAGACCGAGGGTCCGGGCTGCACAGACACCCCTGGGAGCCTGCACACCTCTTAACCATGCTTCCCCCTCCTCCAGGAAACCCCAGCCCGGCCTCTGGCCCAGTCCGATTCAACCATGCCCAAGGGGGGGCTTTCCTTCAGAGCTGCTCTAGGGCCTGGCTGTGTGACCAGGGTAAGGTGCTAAACCTCTCTGTGCCTCAGTGGTCTAATGTGTGAAATGGAAAGGCTGAAACGGACCTCATTAATTCATTAAATATTCATTGAACACCTGCCATGTGCCAGGCTCTCTTGGGCGACAGAGACCTGGGGGTGGAGCACGGTGCCTTTAGGGAACGCATGGGGACAGTCTGGGTGGCAAAAGCAACCCGGTGAGACACAGCCTGGTGGAGAGGCAGGGGCTGTGGAGCAGCCATTATTCTATGGATGGTATTGGGAGGGGCCGTGACTTTTATTTTTTTGTACTGGGGATTGAGCCCCGGGGCATTCTACCTCCAAGCTATACCCTCAGCCCTATTTTACTTTTATTTTGAAACAGGCTCTCACTAAGTTGCTGAGAGTCTTGCTAAGTTGCTGAGGCTGGCATCGGACCTGAGATCCTCCAGTCTCAGCCTCCCAAGTACTGGGATTACAGGTGTGTGCCACCACGCCCAGCTGAGAGACTGTAACTTTGTTTTCTTTTTTTGAGGTACCGGGAATTGAACCCAGGGGCATTCTACCTCTGAGCTACACCCCCAGCTCTATTTTATTCTTTATTTTTAAACAGGGTCTCACTAAGTTGCGGAGGGCTTCACAAGTTGCTGAGGCTGGCCTTGAACTTGCGATCCTCCAGTCTCAGCCTCCCAAGTGGGGCTGTTACTTCGTTTTTGTTCGATTGTTTGTTTTTGCAGTACTGGGGATTGAACCCAGGGGCATTTTACCTCTGAGCTTATTTTTTTTTTATTCTTTATTTTGAAACAGGGTCTCACTAAGTTGCAGAGGGCCTCACTAAGTAGCCAAGGCTGGCTGCAAACCTATGATCCTCCTGTCTCAGCCTCCCAAGTACTGGGATTACAAGCGTGCGCCACCACACCCAGCTGGGCCGTCACTTCTAAACAGAGACCAGAAGAGTCAGCCGTGTTCCTGGGAGGGTCCCAGCAAGGGACTGGGGTGGGAGAGGCCTGGAGTGTGAGAAAGAGCACATCTCGGGGTGGGAGGGGACAGTGTGGGTGTGGTGAGGGGGAGAGCTGACCCCCAGGGAGGGCTGGACGACTCAGGACTCAGGAAAGCCACTGGGCGATACCCACTATTGCCATCCCATGGGCCCATCAGATACCACCAAAGAAAGATGGCGGGAGTGTGGGTTCTGGGAATATATGCTGTTAAGATATTGACATCACTGTTATTGTCTGGCTGACCTTGGGTGATTACTCAACCTCTCTGAGCTGGCATGCACCTCGGAATTTCTTGCTTTTGCTCAGCGGAAGTTGGGCCATCGAGTTGTTAGGGAGGTGACGGGTCAGGGCATCGCGGCAGGAACTGGGGTCAGCCACCACACTTCCTAGGGTCTGGATCTGCCGGGGCTGAGCGCCCAGAGGCTGCTCTCATACACAGGATGACTCGGCCCTTCTCCTCTCCGGCAGTGGGTTTTGGCAGGGCCTCAGACCTCATGGGACCCAGGACTCCTGGCTCTCCTAATTCTTTCATTCAGCAGACACTAAGGGGCGCCTAGTGTGTACCAGGCGCCGTGCAGCGCGGGAGCTGCTTCAGCGGACATGACCAGCCCGAGCTGAGTCTAGTGGGCACGTGGACCACAAACCAGGAAAGGGATCAATACACAGGGTGATTTCAGAGTGTGCCAAATGCTAGGAAAGAGTAATCAATTGGATGAGACGAGAGAAATGAAGTACAGTGTTGGACTGGGAGGTTGGCAAAGACCTTTCTGAGAAGGTGATGTTTGAGCTGAATGACAGAAGCCAGTCATGTGACTAGAGTAGCCCAGGTAGAGGAGACAGTGTGTGCAAAGGCTCTGAGGTAGGAATGAGCTGTGGGACTGGAAGTGGCCGGAGTGAGGGATAATGACTGAGAGGGACGCAGGAGTTCACAACGTGCAGGGGATCGCCAGCTGGGTAAAGACAGTGGGTTCTAGCTGGGCGTGGTGGTGCACGCTTGTAATCCCAGTACTTGGGAGGCTGAGACAGGAGGGTCACAGGTTCGCGGCTAGCCTCAGCTACTTAGGCCCTCTGCAACTTAGTGAGACCCTGTTTCCAAATAAAGAATAAAAAATAGGGCTGGGGGTGTAGCTCAGAGGTAGAATGCCCCTGGGTTCAATCCCCAGTACCATACACACACACACACAAAAAGACAGTGGGTTCTGACCAAAAACAAACTCAAGAGACTCATCTGGGGCTACGGAATGTCCTGGTCTTGGTTCCTCTGTGACATGGGATCCTTATCTACCCTGGGCACTGGAGCCATTTGGGCATGCCCCTGTCTAGGTGTTGCCTTGCCAAGGAAGGAGCTGCCTGTCTGGAGAATGAATCCTCACCTCATTCGCCATTGTGGGGGAAGAAGGTTCACAGGAACCTTCACCACCGTACCCTTTGGGTCAGGTCATGTGGAGAGAAACTGGAAGGATGAGGATGGGGAAGGAAGAAGGGCTATGACCAGCGTGTGCTTCGCCTTGTGTGAGTGAGACCAAGCAGGGCTGTGCTCAGAGGCGGCCTCCAGGGCCAGGGCCACTTCAGTCGCCCCCAGAACAGGATAGGGAAAGGCCTGGCCTGGAACCCCAGGCTCGGGGCATTTGCTTCCATCCTGGAGCAGGGTAGCCTGGGAAGGTTGCTGAGCCCAGGATAGATACTCCAACATCCTGCCCATACCCAAGCCTCGGAGGAAAAGGAAAATGGAGTCTGAAACAGGGTCCAGAAAGGAGGCCAGGCTGGTTCCCAGAAGAGGGGGGCATAGCCTGGATGACTAGATGAGCTTTCTGGTCAATGCACTCTTTGTGTGTGTGTGTGGTACCTGGGATGGAACCCCAGCACCAAATACAATGCTTTTGTGTAGCCGGGCGTGGTGGCGCACGCTTGTAATCCCAGTACTTTGGGAGGCGGAGACCGGAGGATCCGGGTTCGCGGCCAGCCTCAGCGCGCATGCTCGCGCGATCTCTCTCTCTCTCTCTCTCTCTCTCTCTCTCCCTAGTGAGGCCCTCCGCCACTTCATGAG